>OY015312.1:93201741-93509521 GCA_955612985.1 Cheilosia scutellata
TTAAGAAAAAATTTGGGCGTTATGACATTTTTAATTTGGGCGTTATGACCTTGGGCGATAAGACCTAACGCCGAGCTAGCTATAGATTCCCAAAAAAATACGCCTAGTGTAACTATTGGATTTCGCTTCGACCTTGCTCTTGGTATTCGTAAAGAGAAACTAATGCTTTTCCTTTGTTCCTTCTAACAGCAGTCAAAAAATAAAACTGGCGGCGCCCTTAGGATAGTGCCACGACGCCCAGTTCCAGTTAGGGAACCCCTGGTTGAGACGATAATTATCTGAAAAGTTATGTGGTCAGAGCGGAGATGGTGATACTGGTAATCCCTATGAACATTTTCGGCCGAATCTCAAAACGTACCGGTTTCGAGTTTCCGGTTTCCTGGTTTCGGAAAGTGTTTCAATTCGACTGCGTTGAAGGATATGTAGATAGGTATTAACTTATTAGGCGTATTTTTTTGAGATTCTATAGCTAGCTCACTTTTACTTTTACATGCAAAACTGTTATACTCACTTTAGGTTTTGTTATATGTACCTACTCACTTTTGGTTTTGCATGTAAAAGTAAAAGTGAGTTAGCTATAGATTCTCAAAAAAATACGCCTATAGATGCTTTCAATTCTTTTGGTGAAATAAAATTAGCAAGGCTGAACATGTGAGTGTGAGGTTTAACCCTCACATGGACAGTATCTACCCGGGTAGACATTTGAGCTTTCATCTCTAAATATCTCTTCGGGTTTTTTTAGATTTTAATGCAGTTTCGAATTAGTGACTAAATTATTGTTTTATTGAAGATAATTATGAAAAAAAATTGTGTGAGAATGTCCTTTCTTACTATTTTTTAATTTTTGTCTGTTTTTGTCTCACATGGACAGTATCTACCTAGGTAGATATTCGTTGAATTTGCATGCAAAATGTCGATACAAAAATACATGTTTGCACCAAGTAGAGCTTAAAAGTAAACTAACGTATATTGTATGAGACATACAAAATATGCGTAGCAAATAAAATAATAAAACACGATTTATTGCGAAATCGCCTCAACGATATCGTTGCTCGACAAAAGGGAACGCTCTGCTTCCAAATCCAAGCAAAGCTGATATTTGGGTAATAGCAAATAGGCACAATCAAACGTAAAAAAATAAAGAGAATGAATGCAAAAGACTAATATTGAAAGAAAAACTATAACCTAATGGAGAAAACTCATACAACATTCGTGAGATTTTGTTTATCCACCCGGGTAGATACAGTCCATGTAAGTACATTAAAATGTCCGTCGATGTGAAGGTTAAATATAGATAATATTGAATAGGTATTTATTATACCTACCATCCACACAAATTCATATTCACTTTGTTATTACATTTATATTACATCGAAAGGGTTCTACTGGTTCTACCTTGTCGTGTCTTCATCAGGTTGGTAGGTATTGCAACTGACACATACCTCCTATACAAATCCAATTAGTAGATATGTAGATATAAATATTATTAGTGGAGGGTATCAAAGCATCGGCCAGGCCGTTTAAAACGTGTTTCTTTACTTTGCATTATGTTACATATTTTTATAACAGTTTATTTTGTCCCTATAGTAATTGACTTTTCGTAGGAACATAATTTTTGTTGTTGTACTTGGACATGGTAGCGCCATAACATTTCTTACTTCTATAATATCTGGTATGTATCTTTTAATATGCACTGAATTAAACGGTTTTCTTAGTATAACTTACTCACGTTTCACTTTCAATTGGCATCGACAACAATCTTTGCCCTTTGGCCACCTCCACATAGCTAACCATCGTTTGCCTTAACTTATATCGACAAATAAATTGAAGCTTAACGAAATTGAAAATGAATTTAGGTATGATTGGCATTGACATTGAAAAATATTGTTCAACAAACAACTTGTTTAATATACCTACCTGAGTGTATACTGTAAACTGCTCCTATTTTATCTTTAAACCGGTTATTGACAAAGCTTCACCAACAACCGAGGCAAAATCAGACGTCTATGCCTCTCTGAAAATTATTTAAATAAATACATCGAGCAATCTATGAGATACAATAACGTGAAACATCCAAACAGAAAAGTCGGATTTGCGTCACCAGCATTTTGCAAACTTTTTGCATTTTTATCTACTCTGCATACATACGCATATGTGTTGGTTTGGTGATATTCATTAATGCTTTACCAATGGAACTTGGAAGTCCATTTAGTGGAAAATGCATGGAAAATTCCCAAAAAATTATGAATACCTACAAATTTGATACCTACATATCCAACTTATACAATAGTCGTATTTTTTTGGGAATCTATAGCTAGCTCATTTTTACTTTAAAGCCTAGTATCCTGCTCGCGCTAAATTTTATCTCCCATACAAAAATGTCTACAGAGACAAAATTTAGCGAGGCAGCCTAGCAAAGCAGTATCCTGTTCCGCACGCTAAATTCTTATTTTCATATAGATGGGACACACACTATGTCAGTCGGGTATAACAATATTGTGTGTTATACGTACTACGTACAATTTTGTTATACTCGGCCAAGAAAATGTCTCCACTGATTTAGCTCACGAAATAATTGTCTGGTACATTAAATCGGCGATAAATTTTGACTTTTCCGAAACAAAACAAATTCTGAATCAACTATTTCATGGAATACTTGAAAATCGATGTCAGTGAATAGGAAAAAAGTGAAAAAATAACAAAAAACAAAATTCATGTGGCAATAAAATATAGGTGTGTGTCCTATCTATATCCTGTACAACGAATTTAGCGAGGATTTATCTGTGCTGTGGAGAGAAGTGCGGTCGCTAAAATTTAGCGCGAGCAGGATACTGGGCTTTACATGCAAAACTGGTATACTCACATTTGGTTTTGTTATACTCACTTTTGGTTTTACATGCAAAATTGTTATACCCACTTTTGGTTTTGTTATACTCACTTCCCAACAAAATACGCCTAATTTCATAAAGTTTTACTGCTGATATTATTTATTTTTATTTCCAGGTGTCAAAGTGTTCAGTTCAGCATTTTAAATAAAACAATTTTTTAATGAATATGAAATATTGTAGGTTATCTGTTATACTTATACATACTACTAGCTGAACCCCCGCGCGCCGGCTTAAACAGGCAAAAAACAAGTTGCTTTTTTAAATTTTTTTGGCCTATCAGTTTATTGATCACCGTAATACTATACTTACCTACTTATCGGGCTCCCGACCCGTGAAGAGTCTCTGCCTGCGACACGCTGCTTAAAGTTGTCCAGACCAAGCGCTCTGGCATACGCTACGCGATGGTTCGGTCTTTGAAACGGAGTTTCGGTCTTCCTTGTCTTCTCGAATCTGGGGACTGGGATTCGAAGATCCTCTTAGCTGGAGCATTATTGTCCATTCGCACGATGTGGCCGAGCCAATATCCGTTTTTTATTATCAGCTATGATCCATATAGATCATCGATTTACATGCACTTACAACAACAACATGTGATCCTGCTTTTCATCGAGATCACGAAATATGATCTGGAAATTAATTCAACTATTTCTCGTTGTTGTTTCGTGGCGTTGTTTATTTCTTTCACTAAGTGTTGGTGTCCCTGTCCCTGTAAATTATAGCCACACAGTAATGTTGGCAGACCAAAATATGAAACACAATTAACAACACAAAAAATCAATTAGCATTTTTTTCAAATTCAAGTCACTACTCCGACTTTCGAGATGTTTTATTTCGCTACATAGCACAGAAATATAAATGGAAATATTAGCAGTATTACAATACGGTTAATTATGATGCATATTTGAACATAGTTTCCCAAATAAAAATATTGAATGCTAAATGTATGCAAATTTATATTCATAATTGTAACAACCCCGTCACAACAAGCGAAATGTCAAACTCAAATATGAGCAAGTGCAGTGGAGAAATCATCGCATTGTGACGTCACATTGTACCGTGTGGCTGCAAGATGGCTGGTGGCAATATGAAATTTGACATAATTATGTAGTATTGGATTTTATATGTGAAAATCAACTGTTGCCACAACTCAATCAATGATCGAGTTTGTTTTATTTTCATGATCTGATCCGGAATATCACGGTGATAATAAAAAACGGCTAATGTAGTCGACGGGTTTTGGCTTGGTAGCAACGGTTTCCTAAGGGTAATTCTTCGCCGTATATCCACTAGGGTGTCATTCGTGGAGTTTATGTTTACTTCGAGGTATGTGAACTCCTCGATATCGTCCGCATAGCCTAGCAGCTGGACGTACCTGTTGAAGATAGTGATTTCCGTGTTGATACCTGCCCTGCGCACTATCAGCTACAGTACGAGATTGAAGAAGTCGCATGATAGCGCGTCTCCTTGCCGAAATCCGGTGCATGTTTGAAATAATTTGGAAGAGCTACTTCCAAACTGCACCTTGCAGCGCGTGTTTTCCAGCATCACGCGACACAGTTGAATCAGTAATATGCGGCTTTGAAGTCGATGAATAGGTGGTGAGTTTCGACTTGAATTTCGTTGGTCTTTTCCAGGATTTGCCTCAGTGTAAAAATTTGGTCTATAGTCGATCTGCCGGGCCGGAAGCCACACTGGTATGTGCCGATTAGTGTGTTGCAAAACCGTTTTAGACGTTCACACAGTACGTTGGATAGGATCTTGTATGCGACATTAAGCAGGGATATGCCTCGATAATTCTTGCAAGACATAGGATCGCCCTTTTTGTAGATAGGGCATATGGAGCTGATAGTCAAGTCATCGGGCATGCTTTCTTCCACCCATACTTGGTTGATGATTCGGTGCATGCTCCCTACCAAAACATCAACACCGTAGCGCCAGGTTGCCGTGTGGATCCTTTAACCTTGGAAACCTACGCAGTGGCGTGGCGTGAATATTTTTAAATGATATGAACATAGGATACTCCCCTCAGAAAAAATCAGAAAATCATTAGGTAAAAAAGGGAACTGATGTCGGAGAAAAGCGTATTATTTTCCAGAAATATTCAATGACACCACAGCCCAGCGGTAAAAGATACACAAAATACCCACCAAATAACCCGAAGAAAAGCGTGTTATTTTGTTGCATAAGAAAGCGGGAGTTGAACAGAGAGGACCAAACTCAGATAATCGCAAGTGTACAAAAGGGAAAGGAGACAAATTTGTTCTACCCAGTGAGAGATTTTATAACCCGAACCCGACATATTTCGGATTATTTTAGCTTTGGGTTATGCTCAGAGAGTGTGGGCAGTTCTAACTAATACTAATGATAATGAAGGCGAAGGGTGTGTGTTTCTGACTTTCCGTGAGTATAGAGTTCAATTGACTTGGTGGGGTCGGGGTATGTAGTTTGCGTAGATGAATAGATACATAATATTATTAAGTTTATCTCGTGGGTTTTATGTTGCTCGTTTTTAAGTAAACCTTGTTGCGTAGCTGAAACTGAAACTTTTAAAAGGTAACTCGGTAGGAATCGGGTTATATGGACGCCACGCCACTGAAACCTAGTGCTACTTATCACCGTATTACGAGCTGCTGCAAAATCGATTAGTCGGTAGCCGTTGTCTGTTGTCGTTTCGTGGATTCTGTGCTCATCAACTAACCCGCCAAAGATGTTTTCCTTTCCGACTTTAGCATTGAGATCCCTGAGTATAACTTTTACGTCATACTCCGGACAGGCTCCGTAGGCTCCATCCAGGAGGTCATAAAACTCCTACTTGATGGGATCTTCAGCCTCGTCGGTAGAGGCGTGTACACATATTAGGCCTATGTTTTGGAAAGTAGCTTTGATGCGGATCACAGAAAGTCGATCACTTATCGGCTTGAAGTCAATGACTTTTGTCCTAAGCCGATTTCCCACGACGAATCCGCATCCTAATAGATGCAATCTTTTGTTGCAGCTGTATTAAATGTCGCAACTTTTTCTCTTCATCATACCTGATCCTATCCATCGTATCTTCTGGATCGCGGTTATATCTGCCTTATGCCACGTGAGGACAGACTCAAGTTTTTGAGTAGCACCTGGGGTATAGAGCGTTCGTACATTCCAGGTACATACTCTCATATCGTAGTCCATTGACGTTCCGGGTCTGGTTGCCATTTGAGGAGTTTCGTTATCCGAGGCTGGTTGTATCTCTCTCGTAATTATGTCAGTAACCCATTTGGATATGAGCGGTGCCGTTGACAAAATGAGCGGTGCCGTTGACCAATTGAGGGTTCGTCCGCCACCGACTCTTTTTTTACAACACCCTGACTCAGTGTTGGAAATCCCTATAGACCTGTTGTTCAAATATGTCGAAGCAGCTCAGTCACCAACGTGGAGGTGACAGTAGGAGTTGATAGTGAGAGGCTAGAGTGAGAACGCTTGTGTTCTCATGTAATTGCATCACTACCCTTAAACCAGAGAGAGATCACCGTAATTACGACATTTAAAAAAAATCAACTAAATTAGTGTTGAAAATTACAAGCGACAAATAGGGGAAACACACTTTTTGCAACTTTGTTTTTATATAGAGAAAAACCATTCACAATTTGACCCTAGATTCCTTAATATAGCCTATATATATCTATGCATAAGGGTCTCCCTTATGACGCCTTCTTAGCATTACAAGTTAGTGTAATGACAAATTGAATATACCTTCCTGTAGACCTAGAGGGTAGATTTATTATAATATGTAGGCGTATTTTTTTGAGAATCTATAGCTAGCTCACTTTTACTTTTACATGCAAAATCAAAAGTCAGTACAACAGTTTTGCATGCAGATCTAAATCGATTTTAGGCTACTGTAAGATCGTCTTACAGGTAGAAGGCCGCCTGCAAAATGTCTCGGACCATATTGGTAATCAGGACACTTAACTCTACATTTTGAAATGATTATTAAAGATGTTATACCAATTCAGAAAAAACTGCATTTTTGATATGCAATTACTCACCATTGCCCCCACTACAGCATACAAGACGGTAACATTTAGGAACAACTACTTAAGAACTACCTAATTATGTGAGTTATTTTGTGTTATCAATCACACCCAAAAATTACTATGGGCTCTTAGTATAATAGGAATGAAAGACATATGCCCATTGCCCATGAGAGTGTGCCAATGCACTTATTGCGTTGTTTTTCAGTGTGCAGGTGTTAGTGAAATTTCACAGTGACACCAATCAAGAGTTTAAGCCCGCAGTTTCTTGTTTTATTTTACATAGGAATAATGCTCTACTGGCTACTAATGGCTGGCAAGATTTCATAAAAAAAAGAGATTTCATAAAAAAAAGACATGCCTAATATTTCCTATGAAGTGGAGAAGTGCATGTAAATCAAAAGTTACTCCTCGCTCAATAAAAGTTTTAAAGTTTACCAGGAGGTGACCCTATGCCTCAACCAACAAGGGTATGAACTATGAAGCCAGTACGATCTTTAGCTACCTGCCTCCGGTTTCGCACGCTAAGTTGCTTAAGATCCCCTTCCACATAGAGAAGGACTGGGGCGATTAAGGTCCAGTAAATTGTCACTTTAGATGTTCAGCTTAATTTCAAACGATTGTAGATCCCTATGCGCTTAGGAGAATGCAAGTACTTAATCTACGTACAAAAAGAGATGTTTTACAAAAAGAGCAGCTATGATGGTATTAAGCACTCCCGTTAGTTTGTCGCTCATCTGTATGAACGTTGATTTAAGTCAATAGGGTATGTAGATATCTTAAAACGAATTGAAAGTGAATTTATTTATAAAGGACAAAAATGAATTTCTAATATCCTTAGGGCTTCAAATTGCTTTTAATCCAATCTTCATATTCAACAACACGTGTATAAATTCCAGGAATGTTTTCCAATCCGCAACCACGAGAAAACGAAACAATTCCTTCGATCGCCCATTTCCCTTTGAAATACATCAGAGGGCCTCCAGAGTCTCCGGTACATGTATCTTCAATGAATTTTCCTCCAGCGCACAATTGCAAGTCCAACAAGTATGTTTTCGCTCTCCTAAACGCTTTTTGGCAATCATCTTGCCCATTAATTGGCAGCGATATCTTCAATTTAATACTACTACTTTTTTCTAGTAAATTGTGACATAATATTAGTTTTCATCGGTTAAATCCGATTTCTATCGCAATATTTACCATTTAGGGTTCTACCCCATCCAGCTGCTACCAAATTTGTGCCAACATCACTACGTGTCAGCCCTATTACCGATGGCATGCATACTGGCAAAATAAATGACGTGTATTGAATGTTACTTTTCAAACGTATTAGAGCAATGTCATTGTGTCGATGGATGCTCCGGATGTTGTAATTCGGATGTACTACTACGTCCTCCACTTGTATATCTAGAACAGGATCTGCACAATCTGATTCAACGCAGTCAATGGGTTTACTTGTGTCATATTCTCCCAAGCGTACGCTATGTCTATATTTAAATATTAAGTAGATATGTGAAGTTATTAGTAAATGCAAATAATAAACTGATGTGAAAACTTACAAAGGCTTTTCAACCACACAATGAGCTGCAGTGAGCACATATCTGGAATTAATTAGGCTGCCAGCACAGAAAAACTGTGGAGACTCGTCAGAACCTGGAAAAAGGGTTTGTATCACAGTTTTGTTAGTAATGTGAAGCTAATATCTATCAAGACTACCTATAGTGGGTTTAATACTTTTAACGGATGGGAGACGGGAACAGGAACACGTTTATGATAGGCAATAATGCAAACAATTTAACAGTGGGGGTATTAGACGTAAGACAAGAAGAGGCTGACAGACTTAGACAAGGGTGGAGCAGAAGGAATGGATGCAAAAAAAGGGAGGGGGGTAAAACAAAAATACATAGCATGGTGCAAGATAAGTGGACCATTAAATTGTGGGAAAATAACAAACAAATTATATTTAAGGTTGACACAAAAGCTAACATCACATTAGTGCATTAGGTCAGCAGTCGACTTGAGAAATTTTGTGTGTAAAGGAAACGGGAAGAACGTACTGTTTTCCAGGTCCAGATGTTCGTTTGTATACACGCTCACGACCATCTGGTGGACCTCTTAAGGATATTCTACTTTCGTCGGAAAACAGTACGTTCTTCCATCCGCTAAAGCGACAGGCCTAGCTGCTCCATTCGCGTCTAATGACATTTATCTTTCTCATTTTTAATACCCAGAGGGTTACAGACTCTAATTAAACACTTTCCAATATTCAGAAATAAAGAAAACAGGGATTTAAGATCACAGTAATGAAATCGCTAAGAACGTCAAATTAGGGAGGACTTACAAAAATCCATTTAATACACAAATAAGAAATGGGAAAAGTGTAGCTTAGGTAACGGTTAAAATGTCCACTTCACAAAACACATCGATTGAGATAACCGTTACTTGTTGTAAACAAAACTGGTGGCACTAAAGATAGGTGGGCGGTTAATTGTGCCGGTGAGTGTATTATAAGCAACAACAAGGTTTGGTAGTCATTCATTAGTTTGCGGCCGATTCTAAATATAGGGGTCTTCTTATAAGAAATATCATCCCAAAAGAATGAAAAATGGATCCAAACTCAATGAAAACCCAGAATTACATTTTTTTATTTTCAAATATGTATGTACCTTACATAGATATATGTACCTATATGTCGCAAGTTTTTGATTTTTATATTTTCAAATGTTTGAAGCTAAACGTCAGCTCAGTTTTTGAAATAACTTTTAATTTTAGAAAATTTATATATATAAATGAATTGCTGTTCGTTAGTCTCGCTAAAACTCGAGAACGGCTGGACCGATTTGGCTAATTTTGGCCTTGAATTATTTGTGAAAGTCCAGAGAAGGTTTAAAATGTGAAAAATTGCACAAAGGGGCGTGGCACCTCCCATACAAAAAAAACATTCAAAATCTTATATCTCGAAAACCACTGAATCGATTGAGTTCAATTTTACATACAATCTTAGGTATCGGCCCAGGAGTGCTCCTGTAAAGATTGGTCAAAATTGGACAAAGAAGCGTGGCATCGCCCATACAAAAAAAACATTCAAAGTCGTCAGATAGTCTTAGTTATTGGCCCTGGAGTGCTCCTCTGAAATTTGATCAAAATTGGACAAAGGGGCGTGCCACCGCCCATACAAAAAATAAAACATTAAAAATCTAATATTTCGAAAACCACCGAATCGATCGAGTTCAAATTTACATAATAATCTTAGATATTGGCCCAGGAGTATTCCTGTGAAGATTGGTCAAAATTGGACAAAGAAGCGTGGCACCGCCCATACAAAAAACAACATTCAAAGTCGTGGCACGAGTACGATAACTACGGCGCCAAAAATTGATAACGGTATTTTGTAGAGGGGTTAAATACAAGCATTTTTAACTATGGGAGGGGGGGGTCTATCTGGCTTCGTTTAGGCGGGAGGGGCAATTTAAAAATAGTAAAAAATGTTTGTATTTAACTCCTCTACATAAATCCGTCATTAGTTTTCATCGCCAAAATTATTTTACTCACCCCAATTTTTGTCCTAAAATTTCAAGTTTGAAATTGTTTTTTTCAAAAACTATTTAAGGGAATAACTTGATTTAAAAATAATATAAAAGAACAGATTCTGGGCTTTATAAAATGTTATAGTTTTTTATTAAAAGTGTTGCCATTGTTTTTTAATGTATTTTTTTTCCATTTAAAGTATCATTTTCTTTAAATTACCCCTCCCGCCTAAACGGAGTAAGATAGACCCCCCCCTCCCATAGTAAAAAGTGCTTGTATTTAACCCCTCTACAAAATACCGTTATCAATTTTTGGCGCCGTAGTTATCGTACTCTCCCCAAAGTCGTATATCTCGAAAACCACCAAATCGATTGAGCTCAAACTTACAGATAGCCTTAGTTATTGGCCCTGGAGTGCTCCTGTGAAGATTGGTCAAAATTGGACAAAGGGGCGTGGCACCGCCCATACAAAAAAACATTCAAAGTCGTATATCTCGAAAACCACCAAATCGAATGAGCTCAAACTTACAGATATTCTTAGGTATTGGGCGTCGAGGGTTCCTCTGAAGATTGGTCAAAATCTGACAAAGGGGCGTGGCACCACCAAAAAACATTCCCAATCAAATTTACATACAATCTTAGGTATTGGCTCATGAGTATTCCTGTCAAAATTGGGCAAAGGGGCGTGGCACTTCCCATACAAAAAAAAATCTTATACCTCCTATATAGGTACAAAAAACATCTTCTATGGGGTGAATTTCCATGACCCCCATGAGGTTATAACTCGACAACCGCTGGGCCGATTTTCAACGTATATATTATATTTTGTTTGTATTGCTGTATTTAAGGTATAGGCAGAAAGAAAATTCCACCAAATCGATTTATTCTCATTTCTCGCATTTTACGAAAGAACACTATTATCTAAGACCTAAGCAATACAATTTCTGGCCACGGGCAAAGCCGGGCGAGTACAGCTAGTAAATAAATAAAAGTTAAAAATTCGCGTGCACTTTCTTCGCTAAACTAACCGCAAATTAAATTGTCAGTTAGTTATTTAGGTAATCCTTGAAACCTGTAACGCTCTTGTAAAGCCGGTATAATTAGCGTTACTTCCTATAGTTTGTTTAGTTTTGGTAGGTACCAATATAAGAAAATTAAATACATAATACCTACCCCAAATGGTTTTCAAACAATATGCACTGAATGAAAAATCTCCCAAAAATATGGAAAAATACTAACAATTTCAGGTAACTCTGCAATTATTTGGGCCAATTTTGAATGAAATGGGGCCATTTTGCATTATGAAATATTTTCTAATTTTTTGAGCCTTGTGTCATTATTTTTTGGGGGCATTATTTATTGCGGCATAATTTCATGGATCCGTGTGGAGTATGTGGGTAATGTGGAGTATGGTATGGACCCCTCCCATATATGCTTTTCGCTTAGGAGTAGGCGAATATTTTTATTACTACACGGAAGTGTATTAATGCAGAGAACCAACTCATGTCCCATATTTTTCTCTTAAACTTTCGGTTTGCCCAGTATACGGTGTTTTTCATTTTGCAGTGAGGTCCTTTTTATTATTTTAGAGCTAAATAAAAAGAGTAAAGTTTTAGGCCCCATGTTTTTGTATAGGTTACATTGTGATCATTATACAGATGGATCTCGAAAGTTCCAAAATAACGTATACAGGTACGAAAATGAGATATAATTCAAATGGGCAAAGCTTTGATTTCTGTCAGGGATGAAGAAATGTGTATATATTACCTGCAAAAGCTATCCTTGCAATAGATGGCATGGTGTAATAAGTCAATTGGAGAACTTTTGTCTATCTCCTTGGGTTGAACGCCAATATAATAATATAAACTCGGAAGCAAAACTCTTTAAATATTACTGCAAGAAATAAAAAGGCGGTTTTTGGGATCTTAACTGGAGTTAAAATCGTAGTCTGGCCATTTAAAAAGGCTCAGAAAAATTTTAAAATAAATAAACTTGCTTAATTGCAAAAACGTAGCATATTTAGCGATTCATTCGAATTTCGACAGAAGCAGACCGGAGCTCGAGCAAAAATGGCATATAGGTATTACTCCTATCCTGGCGGTCAAATCATTTCAGTTCAGTAAAACTTAGCTTTGGTAGGATGCTATTGCTTAGAGACAACGTACTTATAAATAAATAAATAAATAGGTGGCGCAACAGGCGGTAGACACCCTAGGCCTAGCTTCTCGCAACCATTCGTTTTGTGTGAGTTTCTATTTTTGGAACGAATGGAAGGGACCTACAATTTAATGCCGATTCCGAACGGATGAATTGAGAAGCTTTTTCAGGACAGTTATACTCTCGGATGTTTGTCAGACGTTCGCGAGAGGTGGCGCAGTAGAAAAAACACTAAGATGTAATTGGTGTTTTTCCGGGGATCGAACCTGGGATCCCTCGCACAGCAGTCCAGCACACTAACCACTGCGCTACTGCGCCCACAAGAGACAACGTACCTACCAACTGGAAAAACCAAACTTACAAACTTGAATAATATGGAGGCTTTTTACAAAGGCAGGTGTAAGTCAAATTATGACAATTTGCATGGCATACAGAGATGAGTTGCATAGATACTAAAGCAGATTTTGTCTACATAGTATTTGACTTGACCTCAGACGACATAGGAAATGCATAAACAAATTTCAAGATAGATCATAATCTAACTAAAACTATACATTAAGCCTATTATTCGAGGAAATAGATTGTCCAGAGCATTCCAATTAATAGACTAATTACAAACCATATCAAATCACTTGCCATTGTGAGCTTGAACTTTTTCGTGATATAGGCACTTGCCCCTGTTTCAATTTGTTCAAGAGAAGACTTTACGATGAAGAAGAAGAAGACTTTATTGCTCACCGATATCAATCCGATCATAAATACATGAACTCATCATCAGGCTAATACGAGAGTCATGTTAGTTGTAGCCCAAGCCAACGCCGCGCCGCATTGAAGCACCAATAAAAATATGGTAAAATGTAGGTATTGAAAAATACTTACCGTAATTTAACAAAGCCATCCAAGGGAACTCATCCAGTTCGGTTTCTTTTCCACTATAAATCTTACTACCACTTGGTTGATCGCCACAGTCTTCCAGGCCTGGTAGTAGGTCATTACTCAGTCTTTCCGATTGGGCAGCCATTGTTTCTGGATCGTAATGTGACGCATCATTAGTACAACACACAAGCGGGTGATCTCCGAAACCCTCCGTGCAACTTGATTCCGATAGAAATTTTTTTTCGCCATCTGTGAGAGAGGATTTTGATTGCAGCGCATTCAGAACAGGACATTCCTTAATGGTAATGCAATATCCTTTCCGCTGATTTGGATTCACACAATTTGCTATAAAAAAGTAGAACTAGCTATATTACTAATCTATTCAATACGGTATACAGTATTGAACTCACATGATGCATTGCCGTCAGCTGAGTAAGAATGGATTATAAGAATAGCTACAACTATAAACTTAATGTGGGCACTCATCTTGAGATTAGTTTCACAACTGAGTGATTAAAACATAACTAATTTTTTCCTTAAGCTAATACACAAACACGTAGATTGCGCTTAGGTGTATGATTAATTTAATTATCTTCGTTTTACTTTAAGAAACTGGTTTCAAATGCTGTTTTGAGTCAATTGTTTTAAACGCGAAAAAAAACTTGTTAAAGTTTCTTATTAATTTGAACACTGGTTCAGATTAATACCACTCAAACTGGATTTGCGGTGGTGTAGTAGGGTTGCCAGTTTTTTCAGGGATACCTATATCAAAAGATTTTCGAAAAAAACGATGGAGAATTATTGAAACACCGACAAAAATCTACGAAAATTCTCAAACTATATGTAATGTACAGTACATGCAGGGAACAATCCAGGACAATGAGTATTGTCAGGGCACATTATTCTTAGAAAGCATGCCAAGATGCTTAGACTGGCAGACTTGGACATCTGTAGGTTTTGTAACAACCTACAAGCAGGAAAGATGTAACACATGTATGTATGTATGTATGTAGGTACTGTGTGAATGCCAGGCAATAATATATCGTGCCTCAGAAGCAAATGGTTCTTGATCCAGGTTCACGAGGTTAGCTCCAGGGAGGCATTCATCGCAGCAAGATTGTCATTTTCGGTATCAAATAGACTGTCTGAAGTCATTAAATCTGCTTTTGCAAAACTCTAGGATTGATGAGCATACTTCAAGGTTCTTTAAATTCAGAAATACGTAGCCATATACCTAGCAGAACGCTTTGTTAAATAAAAAAGTCCCGTCGTACGGAGTAATTTTCGGCAAAGCATGGCTTCTTATATACCTATTACCTATAGACACAAATGAAACTCCTTCCGTAGAGCGGTTTTGAAAGGTCCATAAAATGCTACCGCGAAAGGTTGCATTCTGGTGAAATGCGAAATGAAAGACAACAAGAATGTTATCTCGACAAAGTACAAATATGCTTCTAAAGACACTTGGCTATAATTATTATTTAATACGAGAAGAATAGGCTCAGCTGATTACGGTCTGGCAAAGTTCACAAAATGTTTGACATAGCCATAGCAATTTTATTAATGGAGCCAATATCTAGAAATATGACGTATCTGGAAAAAAACACCGCCAGTCGAATTTTTTGTAAAAAAAAAAGTACGGGTTTTGAATTCATTGACTTCTTAAATGCTTCCCAGAAATTTCAATGAATATAGTAGAGCTAATTATTGGTGCAACGAGTTTTTAAGGTACCATCATCGGAGTCATACAGCGCACGGCCATGGAAATAGAATAAATGAGTCATTTAATAAAGGCCACACCGAAGTAGGTAGTTGAAATTCATAAGAACTTCTCGAGCGTATAAGCCATCTTCAAGCGGGAAAGAATTGATAAAAATAATAATTTGTTTTGAGGTATACAGGTTTACCCAGGGAACTAAAAAGCAACGATAAGCTAAATTCGCTAAAAGTAATGCAATTTATACTGAAACAAATTATTGTAGTTCATTTAACCGGTTCTGGTCACGGCACTGACCTTTATAATATTGATGATTATGTTTATGATAATGTTCGTATAAAACCATCTGTTGACAATTATAAGTTTGCGCTGCAGTAAAACAAGCCTTTCCCGAATTCTTCAATTTCGAAAGAGAGTGCGCTGAACTATACTTTGATTTGTTTAATAACATAATAATATGTAGGGAAGGGCATAAGTCATTTCATGATAATTTTAGGCTTTCAAATCATTCCAAAATATTTTACAACTTTACTAAATTACTATGGCATGAAGTTTTTGGCTTGCCTATTTCCTTCGGTAACCCTTCAGAAATGGAGCTTCTTTTCCTTCAGCCAGGTTTTCACACTACTTTTTATAGTGTTGATTGGTAGCTCGCAGAATGGTCTTGTCATCATGAATTGGGATGCGGATCCTTTTGGAGCTAATTCGTCTGCTTTTTCGTTGCCTTCATAACCACTGTGCCCTGGCACCCAGATCAGGTGAACCTTGTTAGTGGTGGCCAGTATTTGCAGGATTTGAAGGCAGTCCCAGACCAGTTTTGATGTTATTTCAAAGGTGTCAATAATAAGTAGATCTGCCCTGCTATCAGAGAGAATGTAAATGTTCTTATTTGTTAAAGCTCTGTTTAGATTCTCTCGAATGCAAAGTTCTATTGCATTCGGCCTGAAATACGGGACTGCTTATATCGATACTAGCGAATAGGGACGTTTTAGTGCACGGACCGTATATACTCCGGCTCCAACTCCTTCTTTTGTTTTGGATCCATCTGTATAGCATACAAGTGAATCGTTGGCAAATGTTGGTTTGTTTTGTTCCCAGCTTATAGACGGTCTGGGAATGTGATAGACATTATTGTCTGTTAAATGTATTCCTATTTCCTAGTAGTTATTTTTGTCTGAATTCTTGTAGGATATCAGTGTGGACTATGTTGGAATTTGATTCATTTTCTGTGATAAGCATATAGGCTATATTAATCATTGCTTCTTTCATGAGTTCTAGATGAGGTGGTGGGATGTTTAGGATAACCTCAAGTGCAGCTGTTGGTGCAGTTTTCATTGCCTCAGTTGCACAGACACATGCTAGTCTCTGTATTTTGTTGAGTTTAGCCTGTGCTGACCTCTGCGTTGTTTTATACCACCAAACGGCGCGGCGCGGCGGCGGCTGCAAACGTGATGATAGGTCTTGTTATTGTCGTATACATCCACAGTGTCATTTTGGGGTTAAGCCCCTAGTTTGTACCGAGTAGACTTTTCTGGTCCATTAGGATAACCTGACTTTGTCAATAGTTTTGGTAAGATGAGAGTTCCATGTAAGTTTTTCGTCCAGTGGGATTCCTAGGTATTTGACTTCCGTTGCTCTATTATTTCGCCGAAGAGTGTAGCATTTCTATTTATGGCACTATTTATTGTTGGCTGACAATCTGGTTGGGCTTTTTGTGCTTCAGGTTGATTATTTGTTCTCGCACTCGCATCAAGCAGTCTTTGTTGCGCGCTGGTCCGAGGTTGAGAAACTATGTTCTAAGGGGCGGGCGGTGTGTTTTTCTGCTTGCGATAGTCCTTGGATGCGGATCTGTATCTGCAAGTAGTTTAGAAATATTTAGCTTGCACTTATGGTCTAGCAAGTATGTCTTGGATTTTTCGTCGATAGAAAAAGTGATCGTTTCTTCTCCGCTCCTTTCATTAGAGACACTGAGGAGTAAAGCTTCTTCATCTGACTCCGTAATTATGTTTTTTTGTCTCCATAAAAATCTCACGAGTAAAGCGAGAAAGGTTGGTCCGCACCCTCAGAGCTCCTATACGGGTGTAAGGCTACTTAGTTCCAGAGGGCGCCCGGTATCTGGACCCACCGTTAGCGACTGAGCTTTTTCTGGGCCCCCAGCTAGGTTGATCATAGGCACGTTACGGACGACACTGTAATCCAGCCCATGATTGGATCTTAGTTACATTTAGCTCTACCAGGGGAGTTTGGCCACTTCCCTCGTCTAGCTGTGTGTTTCCTGACTTAAACCGCCCCACCCCGTGTCCAATCTTCGGTAAAGGTAGATGAACTATAAATATATATACCTACTGGAGTAATAAAGTTAATATTTTATCAAGACAAATGTTTCAAATTTCTATTTAAACCACAATAAATCCGAATTGTAACGATTTAACAAATTTCCACTCGCACGTTAAATTTTCTCAACTTTACAAAATGTTGTCTACACCTGTAGGTTTGTGGTACAGAAAGTGGAGAAATTTAGAATTTCCCAATTGTTAAGGTTTGCTTGTACAATAATTGTTAATTGTTAGATTGACTTGTAGTTTTGCGGTACAAAATGTTTTCTGGGGATGAAGATTATAATATCTTTCAAGATTTTAATATATTATTGAATGCTTGATATTTATTAACCGACTATTATAGCTGGTTTTACAGTGCAAGTTTAAACTCCGTTTAACCAGATATCAAGTTTAAACCGACGTTTAACATGAAAAGGTGTATTACAGTGCTAGTTAAAACTTAATCACGAGTTTAAACCGAGTTTAACTTAACCGGCCATGGATGGGGGTTTAAAATGAGTTTATTTTCCGGAATTTCGTAGTAGATACGATCTCCCTCCCGGTTTATGACAAAGCAACATTGCATCATTGTTGTTTTTATGCAACCAATTACTTCGCAAGGGCGCAGTAGCGCAGTGGTTAGTGTGCTGGACTACTGTGCGAGGGATCCCAGGTTCGATCCCTGGAAAAACACAAATTACATCTTAAGGTTTTTCTACTGCGCCACCTCTCGCGAACGTCTGACAAACATCCGAGAGTATGACTGTCCTGAAAAAGCTTCTCAATTCAGCCGTTCGGACTCGGCATAAAATTGTAGGTCCCTTCCATTCGTTCCAAAAATAGAAACTCACACAAAACGAATGGTTGCGAGAAGCTAGGCCTTGGGTGTCCAACGCCTGTTGCGCCGCCTATTTATTTATTTATTTAATTACTTCGCAAGTGCAAGCCCTTATCTTTGATTGTATACTCCACTGTTTCTAGAAATGCTTGTATACCGTCTAATACAATAGACTGGTGTAGCAAAACCGATTCCAGCCGGTACTCAGCTTTGAGGTGTAATCAAAAATTTCGACACAAAATGCGCCATTTCTATTTTACAAGTGCAACGACTTATTTCACTTTATTAGCAGGCTTCGGAAACCAGAGGTAAGGTAGACTGAGATACCCATCTCCGAATCCTCTTGCCGCTGGACCCCTCAATTTTTGCCAGGAATCCGCCATTTTGTTTTCCTATCTGTGTACATCAGTTCCTATCCGTGTAAAAAGATTAGGTGCGAATGTGTTGGTGGAGAGGATTTTTGACGTTTGTCAATACGAATTTCTATGCAACAATACTAGCGCACCTAAACTTTTTGGGAGCGTAAAATTTAGCTTGTAGGCAAATTACTGTAAATAGGTCGAAGATGGGAATCTCAGTCTCTCTTACCTCTGTCGGAAACCGTCGCAAACAGTATTGGCTTAAGCGATAAATATTATACTAAATGCATAGTGCGGAGTGTCAGCAAACTTAGCTAGGTATTGGCCATCCGAAAGAGATTCTTCTTATCCCCCGGTTCAGGCTGAAAATTGTTTGCATTACTTTCTTTACATGTTAAAAACTGGTGTTGCAAATCACCACTGATGACTGTTCTTTGCTGGTGCTTGGCGACAGGTTCTCTGGACTGTCGTTAGGGGCGACGCAGGGTAACACATCTGGCAACAAAATGGTAACGGTCAGAACACGTAATATGATGAACGGTCTTATGTTGTCTTACCTGACTATGGCCGCGTTCCATTGATCGCTAGATGACTAGCGACATGCCAAACTCCATATAAAAAAACTGACATTTCAGCATTTGCGCTAGATCTCTAGCACATTTTGTGAAATATCCTTTTCTGGGAAATTTTTCAATCTAGCGCAAAATGAACTGCTAGATTGAAAAAAATAACGAACTGTCAAAATAAAAGTGAAAGTGCAGAAGTCAAATATGTATTTCCAATTTGGTGTAAAATGGGAATTCAAACTTCTATGTAACTAATATACATTGTATTTGCTTATTTAAATAATTCTGTACTAATAAATATGCGGCATGATGGCGCAAAATACGTTTTTGACTCTCATGAGGATGAAATCATACGAATTCCAAATTGGTTCCCATGTCACTTTGCCGCTGCCGCTAGATCTCTAGCGCCAGCGTTCCTCCATCAGGGATATTATGTGCTAGATGACTAGCGGTCAAAGGAACGCGGCCTATGTCACTTTTTTTAAATTGCCAAACTGACACAATAAACAAAACTGAGGGAAATTTCAAATACACGTGAGTTCTACTTTTACAGTGGCGTACAAACCAGACGAGAAAAGTTAAGCCGAAGTTTAAGTACTGAGTTTAAACTCGCACTGTACAACCGGCCCTAAGGTTAGTACTAATTGTAGGATGGTAAGAAAAGCGGTTTCAATGAAATAAAAAGTTAGACAACAGTTTTAAAATTTGAGCTTTAATGTTGTGTAATGTTGTGGACAACTTTAGTATGCAGTACAAAACAGACGATTGTTTTATTGTGTGTTAATATGCTCGTTTGGCCTCAATTTACTATCACGAACGATATTCGAAATGGTATGCACAAGCGAATAGAACATGTCCTAGTGTCAGTTATTGGAAAATACTCAAATCTATCCGTAGGCAATAATGTTGGTGTTGAACTCACGTTCCGGTGTGTTTTGCTTCTAGCTTGAGCTCTTCTATCCACTACATATACCCTAAATGGATATAGGCGGTAATACTTAATATAATCAAAAATTGAAAAGTCGTCCTTCGGCAACCACTCCTATTATGTATTTCCTCGCAATGGCTTAACGCTATTAGTCGCACACTGACAGAGAACTACGTCTATAGGATAACGATGCTTTCCGAGCGTATACGAGTACATCGTACAACCTGCCGTTTGTGCTTGCGCTTCCATTTATGCATCGGATTAACGCATTACCCCTATCTAAGCAATGAACTACATAGTGCCTGCAATTCGATCGTTTGTCGAGAGAACAATAATTATCCTCAAGGCTCTAGAATTACCTCCAATTCGCACGCTCATTCGGAGCGGCAAATTTTCTCACAGGCAGCTTTTCAAATGCACCTCAAAACATGCAGATACGAAGGGCATTTGCATTAAAGCCCGATGAAACACGAGTCATAGTCATATATACTGCACGATGTTTTTATACTGTGTGGATGCGGGGTAGTTAAAAACAGCATGCATTCTGGGTCCTTTACTCAGAATTAAAGTTTAATATTCATATACAAACAAAGTCCCTATGTAATTAAGTGGTCATATTTAAGGGATGACCGACTGTTGTCCCTTTTATATGTCTACTATATCCAGTGGAGCTAATACATATGGTTCCAATTTTATTTGCGATATCGCCTGACATAAATAATTAACACTAACTCAGATTTGAACTCAAAATCGATAGATTTTAGAATTACAATACTGCCTGTTCTATAGCCAGGCAATCTGTGGACTGTATTATCTTTTACCTGTTTTTCGTTTAGCTGCTCCTGTTTTACCTATAGACAATTCGAAGAAATTGTTGTATTGTTTAAAAATAACAGAAAAAAAAAAACATGAAAAAAATGCAAACCCTTGAAAATAAAAATATTAAGCAAAGTACATTAAACAAATATTAAACATAGTTGAGTATATTAAAGCACTTTTAAAGCGCTTTTGTTTGTTGCCGGCGGCGCGTTAACACTGCCATTTTGATTGTTTCACTAAAATTCCGCCGAAAGTTGCATCGGAATATCGTGTTCTCTCATTATACATAAACATTAAACATACATCAACATAGGTAAGTGGATGCTGGATGGTATCATTACTTTGTAAAGTTTTTCATTTCATAGTACGATGGTCATAAATTAGAATTGTTTTTGATAGGTTGGAAAGTGCCCGGCAAGCGTTGTGATATTATTTTGCTCGAGGACTAGCGTAACGACTACAATACTATGGAGTATGATCAAAACGACACAAGTCCAAAATACAAGTTTTGAGATAAAGGCATTTTAAAGTTCAACAATTTCTTCTAAATCCAGTTTTATGTATTGAAGTTATATTTCAGTGCAATAATAACGAATTCTTTTCAATAATACCTCTCTACTCGTATGAATCTGTTGAAAATCTTTTATTTCTTTTTTTTTATTTTCTTTTATTTCTTTTATCTTTTCTTTGTAATAATTTGACTAGTCAATTTCAATTTAATTTTATTAAATAAAGCATAATTGTAATAATGAATAAATATATACTTATATGAATTATCATGATCACATTTACGTCATTATAGATACACATTGTAATCTTTGTAAATGTTTGTCAAAATTAAAAATAAATATCAAATATCAAAATCTCACAGCTTGCGGGAAAACAAAGAGAGGAAGAGGCGAAGAAAACCGAGAGAACGACAATAAACAAAAACACCTCGTAGCAACAACAACGCACAGAGGTTGGTCTTCTCCTCCGTTCTAAATACCAGTTGGCGCCATGGCGGCAGGGTTGGCCGAACTGTCATTTTTTAGAAAAAACTACATTTGTTACGTCTGCTACGTAGTTTATGTAGTTAATGTAGTTAAATGTAGATAATGTAGTTAATGAAACAAATTGTAGCAGACGTAGCTTCAACTGTCAAATTTGAAATGGGACGCTGGCTTTTGAATTCGAAATCGCTTCTCGAATGTACATTGTTCAATCCCAACATCTATTGAAAGACTTTTTCCCACTGGTTTTTTGTTCACACAAAAACAAGACAAACTTTCACAAGAAAAGTAAAAAAAAGTGAATCTTGTTAACTGAAATTCTATTATTTTTCTGTATTTACTACCAATGTAGCAGACGTAGCAAATTGTAGTAAATAAGGCGTGTAGTTTATTTAATTTACTACGCGTAGTTAATGATGTAGAAAATGTAGTGTAGTTTATTCGGCCAACCCTGCTTGGCGGGCTTGTATTATGTATTCGTCGCTCAATTAGCGCAAGTGGTAGTCACTTGGTCAATTGAGAAAATCGAAGTGCAAGTTCACTTCCTGACAGGGGAAAACAGAAATGTCTTCCCAAGTGGATATATACGGAGAATTGACTATCAGAATTCAAAACTATTCAAATAATCACTTAAAGGAGTCTGATGATGAATTAGTGGTGTAGTTCGAAATAACTATCATTCCTACCAAAGTGACTGTGTCTACGAGTTGTTGTTAATGTAATTCTCTCAAACAATAATTCAGAGAATAATAAAACAGATGAGTTATATGTTGTTTTGACCACGTTATTATTTTAAAAATTTAAAATGTCTGTTCACACAAAACAGCTCATGTGGAGTTGTGTCATTTTGATCAAACACAATTATTTGAAAAATTTAAAGATACTACTGGTTCAAAACAACACAAATTTTGAAAATACATGTAATGTGTGTTTAAGACCACTCAATAACTCTGGATTCGGTTTGCTGAAACTTATGCTGTTAAGACCAAACGAAAATAGATTTTTTCTGAATAGTTCTGCATACTCAACTCAATTTCACAAAAAATTGGACTTATGCCTTTTTGACCAAACATCGTAGTATTATTGGCACCCCTAAGCAAATTTCAACTATAACATTTTCGTATATAGAGTTATTTGAATCCGTTGTATACAGAAGTATAAATTATTAAATTCCTCGTCGATTAAGTTTTAAAAATAACGGTTTAGTTATTGAAAATATATTTGATATATAGATTTGAAATGCCAATTTGGTAAAAGCTTACAAAAAAACACAATTATTGTCACCCTGACATAATTCCTTGCACTCCCAAAAACTACAATTATTGGCACTCTTTAAACAGAAAAACATCATGTTTTATAAATTATTTTATTTACATTATGCTTTCAAAATGTTTTATTTTAAATTATAAAATAAAAGATAAATATAAATTATTAAAATATACATAAATGTTTGGCAGTGCCAATAATTGTAGCTACATAGGATGTAATTATTGACACGCCCTGCCAATAATTGAACCCCAGTTTTTTTTAACCCTATTATTGGCACCCCTTTTATTAATAAAACAATAATTTTTTTAACAAAATATATTTACAAACGACTTATTTAATGCATTCTTATAGTAAATAAAGCAAGTTTTCATTAAAAAATATAAAAGGAAGCAGTGAAAAAAAACTTACAAAATTATACGTCCAACCAAAAACATTGAAAATTTTGAATTTTTGATTTTTTTGTCGCACGTGATTTTACTTACACTTATAAAACAAAACTGGAAAGGAATGCCTCCAAACTAAAGACACAGAAATATTAGAAAAATGTGCAAATTCAAAATAAAGAAAGTGAATATACCCTCACCGCAGTGTGGTACCGGGTATAAAAATAAATTGACTTATTCAAAGACAAGGTTATTGAGAAAATCACTGTTGAATGATGGGGTGCCAATAGTTGGATCAAAAATTGGGGGTGCCAATATAACTTATATATATATAAAACTTTTTTATTTCTGAATTAGTAGTAGGTTTGTGCCGCCTGCATAGGAGATGATCCCCATTATCACTTGGAGAATGATGTTTATGAATATATAATTGAATAGCATTCTAAGTAAAAAATTAAGCAAACTCAGCAATATGGTCATGGTATGATTGAGTTTGCGAATATAATGGTTTTGCTAAAGTCGGCTTTCGATACGGACATTATGGTGGTAGATAGCCACAGTTTTGTAGTTTGAAACAACTAAAAATATTAATTAATTTTGAATGAGTGTCTGTTAATATACGGTATTCAATATTTTAAGGGCCAGTTTCAAGACTAGCTGATAAAGTCTCGGATAGACTATCCGGAACATAGCTGTCGGATAAACTTCAACTTTTGGTTTCAAAGGTTTCGGATAGTGATATCTGAGAGATAGAGTATCTCGGATAGAGTATCAGCCGGTTCAAGTGGCTGTTAAATCCTTTATCCGGAAGATAAACAAAATATTTATTTGAACTGACTGGAAAGAATATTGTTTCAGATTTTTTTTCCGTTATCGAGCGTAGATTGACCCGTAGGAACAGAGTATTTCGCCCAAAGCCCAAGGCGACTAAGGAGAATTTTATTCACTTTTCTCCTAAACCTTCCCACCACGAAGGCGCGCGAGTTACGAGCGGCCGCGACCGATCGTCCGTAAAAACATTTAAACAAACATTGAAACAAAGAAAACAACGAACACGATGTGGTTTCAACAAATCATATATTGTGACTGAAAAGTGTACATAAATTATTTGTATGATTCCTTAAGTATAAGTCATGTAACGCGAGATGTTATTACTAAAAATAGTGTATTTACTATTTACATATGTAATGCCGCTACTGTTGTTGTTGGATCGGATGGTACACCGTATAGCTGCCGAAAGTCCGTTAAACGCATGTTGTGCAATCTATGATGTAAATATATGTAACTCCTCCCGTTTTAGTATGGACCAAACGACTGAAAGAGTTTGCGTCCGTGGAGAGTTGATTGACATTAGTTTTATTTAGCCGAAGATTTGCACATAAGGCCAATAAGTTATAGGATCAGTATCGCCGAGATTTATTGTCAGATAAACTAATTTTTTTTTAATTCTAATGTAGGGTATTTAAGAAAATGAATTACAAATCAAATGTTTACTTCTCGAATGAAAGTACTTTATGTTCTATATATATGTATACTCATACATATAAGAAAGCTTTTTAATTTTAATTGAACAAAATATTTCCTTTCCATTATAATTTAAATTTTTTTTAACAAAACAATAGGTATATTCTCAACAACAAATATTTCACTACATAAATGGAACCTAATGTTACGTGAGTCACATTATAGACATAACAAAAATCAAATAACAAACATTAGTTAATTTGCTGTTTTCAAATTATAATGTTTTAAGTACAAAAATTATTAACAAAATACATTCTCTATTTCTTTTTATTTTCTTAAAAGGAAATAAGCAAAATAAGCAATAACTTGACATTTGTATACATATTACACTTGGGACATTTTTATACTAACTGCACTTATGAAATTTTTTTAGAGTACTTACGCAAACACAACTTTACCTACTTTTGTAGGAATGTAGGAATTCAACTTAACAATTATTTAAACGGAATCACAAATGATCGTCGCCTTTCGTCTTTTATTTATTTTTTTATTGTATTGTTTTCGTTTTATTATTTTTTATTTTGAGTTAATTTTAACATTTTTAGAACTAGTTTTTATTAATTGTGGATATTGTT
Source organism: Cheilosia scutellata (assembly GCA_955612985.1). Lineage (NCBI taxonomy): Eukaryota > Metazoa > Arthropoda > Insecta > Diptera > Syrphidae > Cheilosia > Cheilosia scutellata. The sequence goes on from OY015312.1 coordinate 93,227,491, forward strand.
ATAATTTTTTTTTATCTTCATAAGTAATTATAGAACCGATATACTCTCGATTTTTTTTATTTTAATTAACAATGAGTTTATTTTCAACTGCTGCTTATCAATTATTGGATCGATATTCCCTCGATGTAATTTTGATTGCATGCACTCAGTGACAAATTAAACTCCTGGGAGACTCGTTAAGCCAACTAAAGAATTAAAATTCACCACCACGATATGCTTTCGTGGTGTGTTTCTTATATAGTACAACATCTTCTTTTAGCTACTAACTAATTCACTATTCGACATTATACTATACGAATCGTACCGACTGCGCCAGTTACGAGCGGCCGCGACCGATCGTCCGAAAAAACATTTAAACAAACATTGAAACAAAGAAAACAACGAACACGATGTGGTTTCAACAAATCATATATTGTGACTGAAAAGTGTACATAAATTATTTGTATGATTCCTTAAGTATAAGTCATGTAACGCGAGATGTTATTACTAAAAATAGTGTATTTACTATTTACATATGTAATGCCGCTACTGTTGTTGTTGGATCGGATGGTACACCGTATAGCTGCCGAAAGTCCGTTAAACGCATGTTGTGCAATCTATGATGTAAATATATGTAACTCGCGCCGGTTACCTTGCTGTTGGGTCCTTTTCTGGACGTTGGTTGGTGGTGTGGAGGTTTAAGTTGTAATGATTAAACAGGCTATATGCTGTCAGCGGCTTTATTCCCCAGTAGGGTCACCCATGACAGACAGGCTGTTTTGATGAAAAACGAACTAAGAAGTAAGAACTACCCCAAAACTCTTTGTTAGAGTGCTCGATAAGCCTAGAGAGCTTATCCTACTCTGTGGATAGGAGAACCATTCTCTCTATTTCTTATCCTAACCTATACCCTTTCCCCTGGGCTGGACGAAGGTGTCATTTTTTCTTCCGTTGATTTTTCGACGGTCTTTTTTTCTTTTGGTTTACCTAAAATAACAAAAAATATTAGAAAACATGAAACAAAAAATTACAAAACAAATGACATGTGTATCGCAACAAACTTAGTGGCTGATACATTTTTCCGCATGTTAGTTTCTCAGAGACTTTGACGATGAAACAGAAAAAAAAATATCAGCAGCTTCTATCTGGTGGACAGCGTTATGATGAAAAAGTAAAACATCTTAAGTATAATTCTTATACTTTTCAGGAGAGCAATTTCAAGTTTATAAAAATTGTCTGAAAACAACCAGGCGCCGTAGAAAAATATGATATAAGGAATATTGAAGTAAATTTTGTTCAGAATATAATACAAATATTTGCGTTTAACTAGTTAAAAATCTAGGCTCATAAATTACCCATATTTTATTTAAGTGGTTTTACCAAACCAAATATGAAATGGTTGTGAATCTTAAGTTACTTAAGATGTTTCTCCGTTTTAAATTAAAATTTTATTTAAGACTTAAGTCGACTTAAGTTCTTTTACCAAAACAAAAAAAATCATTTTTGAGCCAATGATACATTTTTGCCGTATTAAAAATACATATACGAAGAAATTAAGACATGCAGTTTTTTTTTTTATTAAAGGGAAAAATCTACAAAGCTGATAGAAGTTATGACAGCTTTTGTCTGTAAGGGGAAGAAGATCTAACAAATCTGTGTTCTTCTCATTTCTTATTTTCAATGGCTCTGATTAGCATATTGGAACATCTCATGCTTTAATTTGCGAGATTCCGCGACATTTCAAATTTAATATCTACTTTAAATGGCTCCTCTTGAGAAAGTGAATTTTTGTATTTAATAACTCCCAAGTTTTCTTCTTTTCCATCACTGCGTGCTCTGTGTCACACTCCATCCTGCACAAGGTGGTGTGATCTCACCTCTTCTGTGGAGCCTATAGTGGTGAATGAACTACTACTAATACTGTGAGGGGAAGGGTGCAAGTGCAAGGTAATTGCCTATGCAGATAACGTTGCTATCGCCGTCTCAGGGAGCAGAACGCTCTCTCTAGGCTCTATGGACCAAAACATGCAGGCTTGCCGTTAATCCTCAGAAAACTGAATTGGTTCTCTTCACAAGGAAGTGCAAAATACCCGTCTTTGTTCTCTCAAGACTAAGTGGCACCTTCGCCTGGCCTCTCTAATACGGCTAAGTATTTAGGCCTCACTCTAGACATCAAACTGATATATTGGAAACCCAATATATTGCAGAGGGTTCAGAAAGCCACCATGGAATTTTACTGCTGCAAAAAAGCTATTGGTAGCAAATGGGGACTTCAGCCTCGAATCACATATTGGCTTTATGTATCCGTCATTAGACCTATACTCACGTATGGCGTCGTCGTCTGCTGGATTGCGCTTGCAAAGGCTATTTACTGCAAGCACCTTAGTCGTGTACAAAGAACGGCATGTGTTTGCATCAGTGGAGCGCTTAGGACCACTCCAACAATCCGTCTGTGGACTAGTCGACAAACTGGTCACTCGTCTATTCTAGATAAAATAGAATGCATCCCAAAAGATACTGATTACACCGTCCTACAGTTTCAAATCAGTAAGAATTTTGAAACCTGCATACCCTCCAGGACTGACTGAGAGAGTGATGTAGTGGCTCACAGGAGATCCATCTGCTCTCCTATCCGCCTTCCTAATCACTGTAGCGTGTTCCAGGTGGAAATCATGGCGATCAAGGAGGCCCTGTCGTGGCCAAGGGATTAAATCCCTTGATTCGGTCATCTTCAAGTCTAAAACCACTGCCGCTTATCTGTTAACGAGATGGCGGAACAATTCAAAATTAACCTTATATAGGTGCCGGGCCACAAGGACATTCCGGGGAATTGCAAGGCCGACGAACTCGCTAGGCATGGCACAACTTTGTCGATTCTATCGGAAAAGGAGAATCTATATATGCCTCTCGATACATGTAAACAAAATGCGATAGTCGAAGGTGGTCAAACTGCACCACGTGCTCCATCACGAAACAGAACTGGCCCATGCTGGATCTTAAGTTGTGAGATCATTCGATCCTGTGGTATCACAATGGGCCTCCTCTGGCTCAAGTGAGGCTGTGCGTACTCCGCTGCGGCCTGCCACACTAACCTAACCTAACCTACTGACTCCAGAATCCAACTGTACTCTTTGACTTTCGGTAACTTAAGTAGCTACAAATAACGGATATGCATATGCGGTAAAACATCTTAAGTAAACATAAAAACAGTTTTTCTCTGAAATCATCTGAGGTAAAACAACTTAACTGACTTAAGATTTTTTACCTAAACAAAAAAAAATAGATTAAACAAAAAATTAGTAAGGTAAAACATCTTAAGTCGACCTTAGAAATAGAATTTTATGATTTTTCGTGCAGTAAAGTATCTTATGTTGACTTAGGCTTTTTTACTGTTAGGGACAATTTGGGAAATGCTGTATACTTAAGATGTTTTACTTCAAAAGATTTAAACACATTTTCGAAAAGAAGAGAGATATGTGCACTTAAGATGTTTTACCTCCTGCAACACTTGACTTAAGATATTTTACCTTAACCCGCGACTTAAGTTATTTTACATATGGCTGTATCTTTTTCATTTTTAAAGATATTGATATCACGATTAAATACAAAAATTATTGAAGGTAAGGGCGGTTCAAAAAGAGCTAAACTGCTAAAATCACTTAAGTCGACTTAAGATGTTTTAACTTTTGGACACAGGTATCGGCTAACTATTCAAAATTTATCCGGAACCTTTGAAACTGGCCCTAAGTCTGTTTTACTTAAAGATTTAATGTGAATTTTCATAGTCATACCGCAATCCTCACAAAAGTGACACAGCGAAAACATAATTACAAACAAAACTTCGCCTCTATTCAATCCATTCTCGAAATTCATCATTTTATAACGGCTCGTAAAAACTAAAACTTAAAAAAAAAATACCCTTTGGTATTCCAATTTATTTTACGGTGCTGTTACATTTTATTAATTTCCAGTGGTCGTTTTTGTGGTGTTGTAATTCTGATTGTCCATCTGTTTGAACAGTTTCGTATTTATCAATTCGGCTAGGGAAATAATGTTTGCCCGGCCGAATTATTAAAAGAAAAAAATATAACAACTAATAATAAAAAAAAAATTAATATTGAAAAAGTCCATAACTACAAAACAATTAGATAACACTATTTACATATGTATAATATGCCTTTGCGAGGAAATTGGTTGAGAAATGTGATGAATTTCCACTTTCATAATTAGATTCAGTTAAATCAGCTTATACCTATAAGGCTGGCTAAACTTTATATTTTTCTCCTTTTAAAATCATAATTTTGAATAATCGCCTGAAATGGAAACATAGTTTTTTCTATTGAACAACTTAAATGTATATATGTAAGTAATTCACTGCCTTTTGTATAAGGAAACTTCCTTTTCAAACGTATCTAAACTTTGACCACATTCAAAACTGAATTATTTTGCCAAAGAAAATATATAGCTTTTCTCGAAGAAAATTGAAGCATCACTGGACGGTGGACAGAGAGAGGTGGAAATTTCAAATAACTTGTTTTAGATATCCTTTCGGCAAGCATCCATCTGCTGTAAGGTGGTCGTGTCGTACAAAAAATAGGGCTTTTATATATGTATGTAATATCTACTGACTGAGTGCCTCATCAAATTCTGTACTTCTTGCTATACTAGAACAGAACACTCAGATACTCTTTCCAACCAACATATATAGGTAGAAGGAGCGATATACCTACCTACAAACTGCGGTCTCTATAGTGAGTTGCCACCGGCAGATAGGACAAATTGTATATCCTTTTGCATTTATACTGCTCACTTTTCTTGGTTATATGCTGTTCAGTGGTTGGTGCACCATTATCAAACTTCAGAGTCGAGTCTTTAAGATGAGCCTCTCGCTTTGTATGGTTATTTGTCTGTGTACCAACTGTGTGGCACCTCTTTATTCGTTCTTTCGTGTCGTAAAGCAGGTAAATAAATTTATCTGGCCGGTTAAGGTGCTTTTATCCTACTTTTCAAACAAGATAGAAATTTATTTAGATTTAAAACGTTTCTCCTTGTCCACAACAAAAGGGGATAGGTATAAGAAAAAAAAAGTGAAATGATTTTTATTTGGTATTTATGTAACGTACTTTACATCCGCATTGTATCCTTCAATAATGCTTAGGTATACCGTTGCAATTATAGAATCCCAACAAACTGTCCCTATATTATCTTTGAATGCTTGAATATCTGTTAAAAAAATTGACTTCTGGTAATCATTCGTATAAATGAGTAAATATTAGCTGAAACATATTCCTGTAAAACCCTTGTCCTTAACAGGGTTCTCTTCCCAACCATTTTTGTTTTAGATTTACTTGGTGTTTGTGACATCCGCATGCTGAATTTAAGTACCTACATGATGTTTTGTTCCAGCTTGAGGGCTGGAATATTTAATAAAAAAATTATAGCGGATTTCTGTTGAATAATTTCAGTTATAAAGACCTGACCACAGTTTTTTGCGAAGCTTATGGAAATAAAGCTTTGTGTTCAATACCAGCCTATCTTCCGCCACAAACGCAGCAGTAATATGAAAACACTAGGTAAGGGTTTTCGTTTTATCTATAAAATATAGACCCATCAGCCTCTCGTTATTTCTTATAAAGACATTTCAAACTCTTCTTGATTATAAATTTTTTTTTATAATAGACTCGCGCTAAAGAGATTTTAAAATTCGAATAAGTTACTACTCCGACTTTCGAGATGTTTTGTTTCGCTATATAGCACAGAAATAAAGGGTCCGCCATCTAACGTTTTTTTTTTCAACTAGTGCTTATTTCGCGAATGGTAACACTTAGCTCATGTCTGATTTGACAGATAATTAGTTTTATCCTTCCGCTGAACGAATATGGTTGAGTATACGCTTGAGCAACGCTGGGAAATATTGCGCTAAGTGGGCCTGCGATCGACTAAGAGAAGATGCCGATTTTGCCAAAAAAATCATCTTTTCAGATGAAGCTCATTTTGATCTTGGCGGGTATGTAAACAAGCAAAATTGTCGCATTTGGGGCACAGAAAACCCGCACGCATACATTGAAAAGCCGATATACCCAAAACGAGTCACTGTTTGGTGCGGATTTTGGTCCAGAGGCATAATTGGGCCATTTTTCTTCGAAAATGAGCAAGGAGTGGCCGTTACAGTCAATGGCGATCGTTATCGGGCCATGTTGAACGAATTTTTGTTCACAAAAATTGAAGAGGAGGGTATTGGCAACATTTGGTTTCAACAGGACGGCGCTACGTGCCACACAGCCGAAGCTACACTCGATGTTTTTGAAGATCGCATAATCAGCCGCAGAGCTGATATCGTTTGGCCACCGCGGAGCTGCGATTTGACACCGTTGGACTATTATTTGTGGGGTGCCGTAAAAGATAAGTGTTACGCCGACATGCCAGAGACAATTGACGCTTTAAAGGACAATATTCGTGAAGCCATTGGTGAAACTCAAATATGAGCAAGTGCAATGGAAAAATCATCGCATTGTGACGTCACATTGTTCCGTCATCCGTGTGGCTGCAAGATGGCTGGTGGCAATACGAAATTTGTCATAATTGGTATTGGATTTTAGATGTGTGTTGCACCAACTCAATCGATGATCCAGTTTGTTTTATGTTCACGATCTGATCCGGATCAGATCACGTTGATAATAATAAAACGGCTATTCACTGTCCTCCTCCCCTGATTTATCCATGTGCGATTATTTCCTGAGGAGTCACCTCAAGGCTCAAAGCATGTGTTTACAAGCACAAGCCTCGAACACTGGAAACATTGAAGGAGGAAGGAGAAGGAAGGATGAACGTTGGAAGGAATAGATGTCATCTTCAAATAACTTCTCCAGAGTCCAGAAGGTCATCGCTGACCGTGGCCACCACTATCTACCACATAACAGATGAGATTTTCCACACTTGATTTTCTTAAATGCCATGAAAAGACGAATCTGAAAATATTTTTTTTTTTTTTTGTTGATGAAGATTTGTTTAATAGCTCTAGTTCTAGTTGTGCAGTTTTGTTTAATTAGATTGCCCTAAAGATTTCTCGCAATCGAATTCAACTTATGTGTTAGCTAAAATATTTTTTTTTGTTGATATCATGGACGTTGCCAATTGTGTCTTTAGTAGTTAATCTACCGGGTTTTCGTTCTTCAGTTGTGTCTTCAATTATATCCGACCATTCGCTGCTTCCGAAACTATAGTGTTCACAAAGCTTTAAAATTAAATACTCAAACTGATTAATAAAAAGACAAAAACAAAGAAATACTTATCGAAGCATCTCCTGAACTACGCACGTGTAGGTGTAAGGTAATTGGCATAATCATTGAATCCCTAATTCAATTAATTAAAACTTAAGTGCATTAGGTACATAAACGTACAACGTGCTGTGCATTACCGAAAGTAATTTTCCATGCAATTTCACCCATTTTAGTTTAGTGCCCCGCCAATATGTTGCTAGACCAATCCATGGTTCGCATTCAATCCTTATGCATCTCGGATATCAGATTTTTGCGACCCCCTATCATCGCAGTAAACTCGATTATAAGGTCTTATAGCCACCTACGTAATATCGGTAGGTACTTGTCTACATTATACCTGTAAACGTTACGTATATACATTTGCGTTTATTGCTCGCATAAAATGTTCGTTTTACATGTTACAATAACCTTAATAGGAAGTGGTAATTTGCATTGTTTTGTTTTACGTGCAATTATGGTAGTGGGTAGTAAAAGGTACTCGAAGGCACATTCTCGTATAACCTCTATATAGCTATAGCAGCCACGCGGATAGTACGAAGAATCATATAGGAATGGCGAAGAAGTAGCATCACTTGTAAGTATGTAAGGATGGAGTAAGCTTTACCGGACTACAGGAACTCATGCAAGATATATTGTTATGATATTCTGCCTGAAACCTGATATAAAAACTACTTAAAACATGTTTGATGAAGTTTTATGGGACAGTGTTAAATTTATTCGAAAATCTATAATTTGTATCTTAATATTTTACGGACGTAAATTATTTTTTATCCAGGATTCAAAAACGGAAACCTTTGTATAAACGGCGGGCCAATCTTCTAGTCCACACCGATTGCCAAAGGATACAATACCTTCTAAGGCATAATTTTCTTTTGTCAACTGCATTAGAGGACCACCGGAATCCCCATCGCAGCTGTCTTCAGCGAAGCGGCCACCAACACAAATTTGAGATTGAGAAATCTCAATTCGTTTTGTAGAGAACTTCTGCGAACAGTCCTGGTGATCATTTACGGGCACAAATAGCTTTTGTTTGATGTTACTTTGACGAGCTGTCGAAAGAAAATGATATGTATTATTATTTTTGAAATGTATCAATATAAAATAAAAATAATTGGTAAGTATTATCTAAATCTGTTTTTGTAAAGTTTATGCCAAATTAGTGTAATCTCAGACTATATGGGTAAGTAATTAGCCTTTATCTTCTGATCCCATTAATGCTACTATTACACATGTCAAAAATTGTGTCGATTTCTGACATTCTGATGTCAATATGACGTCGGATTCTGTCCTCAACTTGTGTGTAGCCAAATTAGACATCAGCATGTTAAAAATTGAAACGATTTTTGACGTGTGTAGTAGTAGCTTAACTCCTCTGTTTCTCTCTCTTTCTCCTATTGGTATCGACTATTAACAAACTTATCAAAAAAATCAGTCTTTCTACCCCACTTTCAGCTGCCACTCTATCAATTCGAATTTCCTCAGATATGGAAGTCTTTTTTTCTTATAACTATAATTCACAAAAACCAATCAAAGAGCGAAGTAATTAATTACCACCATATACCTTACCTTTTAGATTTCGATTTTTAAGTTTAGATTAGATTTTTATTAGTTACATAAAATATTTCAAAAGTAACTACCAAATACCGCCCCATATATATTCTATATCCAAAATACTCGAAAGTAATTTGTACGAAGCTGTAAGCTTTCAGAGCAAGTCTCTTATTTCCATTCACCAATACCGCTTTCTTAAAGGTGGATAAACTACGACTAATGCTCAAAGCAAACGTGCTTTAACGTTTAAATGAACCAAGGCAATCATCTAGACCCCCTCTTCTTCATCCTTACTATATACACGATCTTGAGAATGTCCGCACTCGCTCTCTCTAAGTTGATGAGACGCATTTTTTCAAATCCATTTCTTCACCATAGTTAAATTTGTTTGCGACCTTAGCATATTCTGCGACAGTTAGCAGAATATTCTTTATCTTTTTATCTTTATTTTTCTTACCAGAAACCCTCGTAATTTACGATGCTCCCGTAGTATCTTCTATCTACCAGCCTACCACACATCCTATGGCTTCAACGAACCAATCTCCCGTATAAAGACATAAGAGATAAACTTAAACATTACAATTTTTTTCAATCACTGCACTAATCTTCCATTAAGTTCATTCTACTCCGCTATTGTCTTTATCTTTTTCATACTTATAAGACTTAATATTTAGTAAGCTTGTTACCCTAATAAATGGGGGAATTGCCCTTACCTAAATTAAAAATTGGATTTATTTACCCCATAACGGCAGTAGGTAATTAATAAATATGATTTTTAGTCGATCACGACAAGATTTTCTTTGTAATACTAGTAGATAACATTAACAATAAATAAAATTATAGCTTCAGTGTTATCTACAGTTCAAGTTTTTCAATCAAAATTATTTCAAAAGCAGAGATTAATTTTATTTGGCATTGAGCTTGATAAGTTTAATTTTTACCATACCATTTGTGTCTTAACTGCTGAAATATGATTTTAAATGCTCGTTCTTATAGTGAGGATTTATACGGTTCTTGTAATCAGTGTCAATGTTTATAACTGTATTATCTCAAAATCGAAGGTATTGTAAATTGTTAGAACGGTTTATCCACACTATAGTATTACAAATGCGAAAGTAACTCTATCTATCTGTTAGTTACCATTTCACGACTAAACGAGTTTAAAAATGGTAATATAATTAGACAATGAGATAGCCTGGGAGCACAAGGACATATAGATCAGATGGCATGCAACACGTGGGCGTGATTGGAAAAAGGGCACTTCTTGACATTTATGAAAGCATTAGGTCTGTTCCTCTACTTTTGCAGTAAAAATGGAAAAGACTATCAAAACAGGCTATGGTGCGGATAAATTCTCTCTCAAAGAGAAAAACTTAGGAAAACGTTGGGGAACGATTTTGTAGTAATCATGAAATATAACAGATGCATTTTGTTTTTCCATAAATATTGTATGTGAGTAGTGAGTAGGATTATATACTGACTAAACTACAAGCATTAAAGAATGGAAAAAAGCTACATTATTTCCTCGCCTTCTGATACTATTTTTTATCTGTCGACCTCGCTTGTTTTGAAAATGATGAAACGCGTTATATAGAAAGCGTTTCATCATTTTCAAAACAAGCGAGGTAACTTCATATCGCCCAATATCTATACTACCAATGTTGTCAAAGTTATTCGAGAAAATGCTGGTAAAACGCCTGCAAAAAATAATTGACGAAAAATCACTAGTCCCAAATCACCAATTTGGATTTAGAAATAAGAACTCTACAATTGATCAGGTGCATAAAATCACAGATAAAATCGAAAAAGCATTTGAAGAGAAAAAAGTGTGCTCTACAATATTTCTTGATATAGCACAAGCTTTCGATAAAGTCTGGCACAAAGGTCTGATCCACAAACTGCAAAGGCAACTGCCAAAGCAATATTCGACGAATCTGGAGTCATATATATCAGATCGATTCTTAAACAATTAAACAAGAGACAGAGTACTCAACTTTAAGAGAGATTAAAGCTGGTGTACCACAAGGCAGCGTACTAGGTCCAGTTTTATACCTTCTGTTCACTAGCGATTTGCCTGAAAGTGGGGAAACCACTATAGCTACTTTTGCAGATGACACAGCTGTCCTAGCTGTGGGAGAAACTTTCGAAGTAGCAACAAAAAAGCTTCAAAGGGCAATAGACAATATCTCAGATTGGACAAAAAAATGGCAGATTAGATTAAATGACCTTAAGTCAGTCCATATTAATTTTACGTTTAAAAACGTACCATATATTCCAGTATACATAAACAGCAATGTAGTGGAATACTCAAATACAACTAAATATCTAGGCATGACTCTAGATGCTAAACTTCGTTGGAAAGCGCATGTAAATAAAAAAAGAGATGAGTTGAACATGGTGATACAGTAAAATGTATTGGCTTATAGGGAGATATTCATCTCTGTCAAATTACAATAAATTATTGCTATACAAGCAAGTTTTAAAACCAGTATGGACCTATGGGCTCCAGTTGTGGGCATGCACATGCCAAACAAATTTGCAAAAAATTCAAGTTTTCCAAAATAAAGTACTAAGGAACATAGTTCATGCACCTTGGTATATACGCAACGCTGATCTACATAGAGATCTAAACATTGAAATGGTTGAGGAAGAAGTTAAAAAAAGTTGCCCAAAGGCACAGAAGTAGACTTCTCAACCATGCTAACTTAGAAATAACAGAACTTTTAAATACTGACAATGTAATCAGGAGATTAAGGCGGGTAAAACCTCTTGATCTATAAGAGTTAGCTAAGACCAAGAAAGTAAGTAATATTTTCAATCAAAAAAGTATAGAGATCCGACAAACGGCGGATTTATCTTCTCAAATTTTTTTTTTTAAAGAATCAAATATAAATTGCTGATTAGTTTAACGACTAGGTGCGATTATTGGAAGGATGGGGTCACCATGCTTCCCTCGGGTGTTTTTAGTGGGTGAGTCAAGTCCCACACTATCGCAAAGCATGCGATGTCTTTTAACGATTTTACATCCAGCTACACGCAAAAAAAAAATAAAAATAAAAAGTTTCAAAACAAACTCAGTCGAACCAAGGTTTTTAATTACTTTATTTTGCAAATTATCCCGACTCCGACATGGAGGAATCCTTAATTTGATTATTTCCTATAAATTGTCTCTATAGCCCAACGTGCGTCAGTCGGTCGGCGCGGCGTTTTGTTAACATAGGCGACTGTTGAGATTTTATGCGGATGTTTATTTGGGACTAGAGGATTTTTATTTGGGGCGCTACAAAGGTTTAAACATCTCTTAGGCGAAGTGATTGTAAAGTGTTTAGTATGCCGAAGAGACTCACCACTCACATCTATGGGTGGTATGTGTATGCATAAAGACAATAAATGCTTTTTCTGAGACTTTTTTAGACTTTACTAGTTTTGGTATGCAGAAAAAAGTACATACCTACTAGTTTTTCTGTTAGCATTTACTTAGAAAATTCTCAGTCCAAATACCTACTCATGATGAAGAAATTGTTCAGAAAACTGTTACAATCGTGGGGCCATAAATGGAAAGATGCGTAAGAAAAGCTGCTGCGAATTTATCTAAGAAGGATATTGATTGTCTACACTCAGAGAAAAATCGCAAGCTATAATCTAGTTTGCTCAGGCTTGATTGTAGATTTTTTCATTCTTACGTGATAAATCTTAATATGACACCAATTGTTCTTGAAATAAGTCGAAACAATTTTAAAATATGATTGAAACCCAAATAAGGGACAAAACAATCTTATTTCAAGCTTGTTCATGATTGAAACGAGCGCAACAATACTTAAAGTGCATGCATGCATTTTGATTCCTATTCGTTCCTAAAATTCACACTCACTTACCGAGTGAATTCTCATAAGGCAAACAAATTTAATATTATTACCTATCTACTGATCTGCTGATGTGAATGAATGATGTGATGATATATAACAAGATGGTATGTATCTAAGATCTAAGGTTTAGATCTTGAATACCCAAAATAAACTTGTTTCAGGCATCGCATAATGTAAGAACCACCTTTAAAAAAAAATCGCGAAACACGATTGGAGCAATATTTTTAAGCTTACTAAAAATCTCAAAAGAAGATTTTTTGGTCGTATTTTAAGAAGTTTTGAGCTTAATTTAAGTTGACAATGGTCCAAAACGTAGCCTTTGTATTCTTAAAATAAGAACGAACATTCTTAAACCAATCCCGAAGCAGGATTGAAGTAAGATTTTTAGGCTTATTAAAAATCTAATAACAAGATTTTTTTGTCTTGAAAAAAAAGAGCTCAAAATAGGATTTTTGTATTTGGAATCAGATTTTCCGAGAATACCATACTTTCGTCAACGAACGAGCTTGAAATGACACTGATATTCTCGATTTTAGCTCGTTTTTTTCTGAGTGTAGAGCAGCACCTAACTAGAAGCTTATGGTTAATGCAGGACTAGTCCCATAGTTTTTTAAAACACTCAGAGCATTCTATATTCTCAGCACATTCAGGTTGGAAGGAGAACGTTTACCAGCGAAATTTACCATATCAAGTATATGCAGTAACTACGAGATGTCTGTGGTATGAAGTAATGCTAAATTTGGTGGGGAGTATATGCAATTAGACGCAAAATAAGATTTCTATATTTACGCATTTTATAAGAATTTTTCGATTTCCCATAATATTATAGGAGAAATTTCAATAAATACTAAACGGGGCCAACTAGAAAGCTCTTACATTTTATATTGAATTGAAACAACTTCAGCTTACCGAAGAAGAATTATGAAGGAACTATTAATAAAATAAATAAAATAAATAAAATAAATAAAATAAATAAAATAAATAAAATAAATAAAATAAATAAAATAAATAAAATAAATAAAATAAATAAAATAAATAAAATAAATAAAATAAATAAAATAAATAAAATAAATAAAATAAATAAAATAAATAAAATAAATAAAATAAATAAAATAAATAAAATAAATAAAATAAATAAAATAAATAAAATAAATAAAATAAATAAAATAAATAAAATAAATAAAATAAATAAAATAAATAAAATAAATAAAATAAATAAAATAAATAAAATAAATAAAATAAATAAAATAAATAAAATAAATAAAATAAATAAAATAAATAAAATAAATAAAATAAATAAAATAAATAAAATAAATAAAATAAATAAAATAAATAAAATAAATAAAATAAATAAAATAAATAAAATAAATAAAATAAATAAAATAAATAAAATAAATAAAATAAATAAAATAAATAAAATAAATAAAATAAATAAAATAAATAAAATAAATAAAATAAATAAAACAAATAAAATAAATAAAATAAATAAAATAAATAAAATAAATAAAATAAATAAAATAAATAAAATAAATAAAAAATAAATAAAATAAATAAAATAAATAAAATAAATAAAATAAATAAAATAAATAAAATAAATAAAATAAATAAAATAAATAAAATAAATAAAATAAATAAAATAAATAAAATAAATAAAATAAATAAAATAAATAAAATAAATAAAATAAATAAAATAAATAAAATAAATAAAATAAATAAAATAAATAAAATAAATAAAATAAATAAAATAAATAAAATAAATAAAATAAATAAAATAAATAAAATAAATAAAATAAATAAAATAAATAAAATAAATAAAATAAATAAAATAAATAAAATAAATAAAATAAATAAAATAAATAAAATAAATAAAATAAATAAAATAAATAAAATAAATAAAATAAATAAAATAAATAAAATAAATAAAATAAATAAAATAAATAAAATAAATAAAATAAATAAAATAAATAAAATAAATAAAATAAATAAAATAAATAAAATAAATAAAATAAATAAAATAAATAAAATAAATAAAATAAATAAAATAAATAAAAATTCAGTTTCTGGCAGACCGGTTTTAGATACAATATTTGTTTTATATACAATAAAAATCTACTCACAAGACCATGCTCAGTGCCTCAGTCATACAGGCCAAAAGGGTTAACGAGTCAAAAGATAAAATTTGGTCAATTCGAGAGAAAGCGACACTAATAAGCAAACGCGAAATTATAAAATATGTACTAAAAACACACTAGGTTTTTACTCCTCGATATAATAGGTACCTACTGTATTTCGGAAGACATTTTTTTTAATATTAATTTTGCTCTCAATCTTATTAAACTTAAAACTGTGGAAACATCGGCCTGAATTTGTTCTGCAAATTTTAAGCAAATGTTAATGGCTGAAATTAAATCTACAAGTTTTACTACATCAACATCAACAACTCTATTCTCATTACACAACATATTTTCAATTGGTGCTAAGTCTCTACTAATTGCTAAGAGCCGAATCCCAACTTTTGATTGTATAAATGTAACTCCTTGAAAATGACACTTGACTTGACACTTTTAAATTTGAAAACTGAACTCGAACTTTTAGACCAGCATCATCATGTCTATAATATGAAGAACTATAAAAAGACATAGAAACGGGCAAACATTGAGTTGAGAGTTGGGACTAAAGCGTTAATCTTTTCGACTACACACATTTTAAGCCGTTAATTTTTTGAAACACTATCTATAATGGTGATAATGAAGATAATTACGTTCATTATTCTGAACTGTTCATCTTGTGGGCGTGTATACATATTGCGAATATTCTACTGTATTTTATTTGGAGAACACCACGAACTCCATTCTGAATCAGCTGACATGCGAGTATTGACAATAAATGTGCACCAAACCACAATTTTGTAACACAGATTCATTTACAGTATGTACCTAATCAATTGTAATCAATTGAAATTCTTTATTTTATTGCCTCATAATATTCAATAGATATCCAATAGATACCTATCCCAAGCAAATGTCAACAAATTAGATGAGATGGTAAACCTAATACCTACTCTGAATTGTTTATAATTTATTGACATCTGTCTTGATTCACGACTTCTGACATCGTCAGAAAACTAGGAGAAGATAATTATTTAACTCAATTGATACACAAGTCTTAATAATAGACAAAATATGCGCGTATGCATATCCCAAACAGCTGTTAAATACGGAGAGTAAAACAACTAATAGAACACATCTACTAATAGACATACATAAACTAGTTTCTCTCACCAGAGAATCAACAACGAACCGCGCACTCAAGATCAAGATTCTTAACTAGAAATCTCAACAATCTCACTCAACTCTACTTACTTACTTACTCTCTCACTCAACTCAACTAAACAAAAATATAGATACTCCCTCATTCTCAAACTATCAAATCAAAACTAACTAAACCTGTTCTGTTACAGTTACAGCTATAGATACCTATTTGAATGCCCAACACTAATCTGACGGTGACACTGACTACTGTACTGAGTACCTACTGACACCTTATAAAGAAAGAAAATGTACTCACATGATAGAGTTCTACCCCAACCAGCTACGACAAGATTCGTTCCCGTACGTGGTGCCGCCTGGAGACCTAATGCCGATGGCAGGCATACTGGTTTAATAAAGTCTGTGTAAGTGACAACACCGTTGAGACGTACTAACGCAATATCATTTTGCCTGTTCGGGCTGGATTCATCGAACTGCGGATGCGGAATAACCTGCTCTATTCCCATATTAACTACTGGATCAGCACAATCTGAGCGCACGCAATCAATGTCCTTTGAAAGGTCATATTCACCCAAACGTACGCGATCTCTGGAGATAAGAAAAAAAAAATCTACGAGGTTAACCTATTCTATTGGGTAAAAACTATATTATATCTGTACTTACAGCTGTCCAACCTCACGTAAAATAGCACCAGTAACACAATGTGCCGCCGTTAGCACATATCTGCGATTTATAAGACTGCCAGCACAGTTCAAGATACGGCCACCACTTTCTGAAAGTGATAGTGGAAAATGCTGCATCTAAAAACAAAAGCACTCCCGCAATGTATACTCACTTTGGACATACTCCAGAAGAACCATCCACGGGAACTCATCCAACAGCGTGTCATTGCCATTGTAGATTCTATCACCTGCAGGTATTTGTCCACATCTTGGAGGCGTGGGTAGTTCTGTGCCTTCCCCATTACCTGGAGCTGTATTGACAGATCTGCTGGTACCAGGAGGGGACGTTGGCTTTGGCGTTGGCGTTGGTGTTACAGGGCTACTTCTACCCGTGAAACCAGTGTCTGTTGTGCAGCAAACAAGTGGCTGGATACCGGCTCCATTCTGACACTGAGATTGTTGCGCAAATTGTATGTCCGCGTCCTGAAGTGGAATCCTTCGAATAACCGATAAAATAACTGGACAGTCGTGTATCGAGATGCAAGTACCACTTCGCCCGTTTGGATTTCTGCAAGAACCTGTCGGTTGCATTTAAGTCGTTAGCTGACTGTAACTGGAAAATGTACACAGCTTACCTTGTCCACTAGACAATTGCACGAGAGTGCATACAATAAATATTGCTGCAATTGACAAGGAGTTACGATTGCTTCCTCGCATTTTATAAGTGCCACCGGATAGTATCATTTTTGGTAGGTCGTCACTTGTTCTTGACCTTCAGTCTTATTTTAATTCAAACAAATCAGATTTTGGTGTTTGTTGATTATTATTGTCATGAGCGCTGTGGGATCTCAATGCGTCCGTCAACGAGCTATATTCAAGTGTGACTAAATCGAACTCTGAGAGATAATTAAATCGTTTCTATACTTGCTCAAAAGCTACGGGGCAAGTGAACAAACACGTAATTCGCAATGTGTGAATTTATTTTTTACGGCTTGGGATGAACACAGTATGTAGTGTTAAAACAAGATTACTGTGAAGACTTTCAAAGTTTCAAGTTTCTTTAACTGAACTAAAATGCTTGAGTGAGTTCATGAAGCATCGTTTGTATTGAAGAGATTGACTTTGTGGTTTGTGTTGTGCGCGATGATGCGACTGATGCCGGGGTATAAATTTGTATTTGTATTAATAAACCACGGTGCATGTTTGATTTACAAAGACCTCTATCTCTGGGAATTTTACCTTTTTTAACACACAAATTAATTGTGTTTACTCATGCTATCTTTGAATGGATTTTCCCATTTTTATTTGTCATGAGATGCGGGTGTTTAGTTTTTGATTGTATTTAGATTCGCATGTATAAATAATTCATATTTCAGATTTTTCAGTTTATGTTTCTCTACTACATATAATGAAAAACCTATTTACAACAAGTTTATATTATTGCGGGTTCACAATAATAAAAACAAACTTATTTTTTTTAAAAACTTTTTTAATAGCTGCAGACTACCTGTTCCAGATGCGACTGATGCCGGGGTATAAATTTGTATTTGTATTAATAAACCACGGTGCATGTTTGATTTACAAAGACCTCTATCTCTGGGAATTTTACCTTTTTTAACACACAAATTAATCGTGTTTACTCATGCTATCTTTGAATGGATTTTCCCATTTTTATTTGTCATGAGATGCGGGTGTTTAGTTTTTGATTGTATTTAGATTCGCATGTATAAATAATTCATATTTCAGATTTTTCAGTTTATGTTTCTCTACTACATATAATGAAAAACCTATTTACAACAAGTTTATATTATTGCGGGTTCACAATAATAAAAACAAACTTATTTTTTTTAAAAACTTTTTTAATAGCTGCAGACTACCTGTTCCAGATTAAATGTAGATACATGATTGTGGCTTTGGAGGTAAATCACAGTATACAGAATTTTGGTTTGCCCCGATTTTGTGTAGATATTCAAACGAAAACGATATTGTAATAATCTAAATGTGATACAACCATCATTATTATTTTTGTTCTCCGTTCATGGAATCTGTACTATAACAAGTTTTATAATAAGTTATATTTATTATTTTTCATGAACGAGAAGATCAAAGGTGATCAGAACAACATCGAGAATTCAGACCAGATATGAGCAATGTGCATGGCGTTGAGGATATTGGTTATCATTATCATCATAAATTACCCCGTAAATTTTCACAGGATCCAAACGGCTACATGAAATTTGACCCCAATGAAAAATGGCCCTAAACTGAAAATAATGAAAAATCACCCCAAAATTGGGGCTATTTTTCATAATGAAATAATACCCCAATTTCAAATATGAAATAAGGCCCACTGCGATGAAATAAGGCCCAAAAAAAATTAAATCTGACAGTAAACCCAAGCAGGCAGGAATGAAATTAAATTCGAGGAAGCTGTTGGACCATTTCAAACAAACCGAATTTTAAACAAAATTTACCAAAAATTGAGAATATCTACTGATAGGTAGGTATCTATGCGGATATGTAACTGTGCTTTTGAAAGAAGGGTCGCTATTCTTGCAGGTGAAGCAATCCCGGCTAAGGGCTGGTTCTGGCGATAGCACAGTACAAATTTAAAAATCAAAAACAAAATAATTTCAACTCTAAAATTGAAATATACTTCCGGTCTAAGGCCGAAGGGAAACCATCTGGATTGGGAGTCCAAAATGTTGACGAAAGGACTCCTTGGCCACCCACCCCATCCATGTAGATACGTTGGCCAAATTATATTGGTATCTACCCTAAATTTAGCGCGTGTATCTCACCCGCGACCTACGCCATCTATGGGTTATTCAAGAAAATTTAAGCCATCATTTTTTTTTTAAACACTTAAATTTAAAATTTTTATTGTAAACATAAACATGGCTTAAATTCAGAACATTAAACAGAAAAATAAACTAAGTATTGATTTAATAAACAAGAATAAAAACTAATACTAGGAATTGAGAATTTTACAGTGTGTGTGTTAACTTAAATTTGTGTTACGAAAAAAAAGAGATATACCAAAAATGTACCTTAAATTTGTTGATGTCCGTGCGCACGAAATCTTGATGTTTTAAAAGTATGTTAGGAATTAAAATAATATATACAGAACACAAAATTAAACTTAACAAACACAAAACTTGAATAGATAACAATAACTAAGAAAAGAAAAACTTAAACTCTAACACTATTTAATTTAGATCACTGTTAATTACAGTAGACGCTCGGTATAGTGAACCCTCTGTATAGTGAACTATCCAATATAGTGAACCATCAAAATTTTACACAGACTACTCTAAATAGTGAACTATGAAAATCTCGATATAGTGAACTCAGATTTTTTTTCGCAAAAAGTCAAAGAAAAATGTTCCAGTTTAGCAATGCGTCTGCATGTCAACAATTTTTTAGAACAATTTACCGTTCATTTGTGTGTTTTTTTTTTTGATATTTTAGTTATGAAGGTTAGGTTAGCCACCTAGACTGTCCCAAAAACAGGACACAGGAAGTGGCCAGAAAAATTATGGGCCGGACATTACAGGTGGGAACTCTATTGCTACCTACGAATTTCTTTTAAAGAAAGGTATCTATCTCCGTGTCCGTACATCTTACCGTGATGGCTGAAACAGTCAACTCAGTTGGTTAAACATGTTTGAGTTTAGCATCGGAGGGTAACCGTAACAGTCTACCCCCTGTCTATTACCTCTGACAGTCCACCACTGAGGAGAGAGAGACTAAAACATGGCAGAAATGGGTGGTTGAATCAATTTGTTCTTCTGCTTGACCAAAAGTCAGTGGATGGATTGTCTACTGGAAGAAACGGATGGAGGGTAACCGTAGCACTCTGGCCCCCATTTATTTCCTTTGAAATCCCGTCCACGAGACAAAGACTGGTGTTGACCAGAAGAGCTTGATTGAAGCAAACCACCATACTGCTTGGTACCAAAAAAAAGGGTTAGAGTTTCTCCTTCAGGGAACGCAAAGGCGAATGGTGACCGAAACAGTTTAATAGTCTATTGCCTCTGACGAGATGTTTAGAGTGTCGAAATGAAGTTGACTGATGTAGTCAGCTCCTACAGGTGGCGGTTAGTCTTTGACGATGGCGAAGAAGACACTTAATGAAGGTGACAAATTATTTTTTTAAAAATTAATGATGAAAAAAAATTATATTTATTTCTGTGTTCCTCAAAAAAAAAATGTCTTCACACTTCACACACTGAGACTTTTTCGTTATTTTAGTGTTTTGTAATGAAAACGTTGGTATGTGTTTATTTATATCAAATTAGCTTATTTGAACATTTAAAAACTCCCGCTCGAAATAGTGAACAATTTCGATGTAGTGAACAGGCCTGGTTTTTATTAGTTCACTATATCGAGCGTCTACTGTATTGTTTTTTTTTTGTTTGCTTTGCAGCAATTAGTATTCTGCACCAGTGTTGTTATATCGTGGGATTTATCCCTTTTTGTGGGAATTTCGATGTCCGAAAAGCCTTCCGTGGGATAAAGGGAAAAAGCACCACAATCGTGGGAATTTCAGCAATCTGACAAAAAAATTTTAAGACCAAATTTTTGTGAAATTTCACCAAAACTAATTCAAAAATTCACAACATTGATCAGCTGATCAGCAGTAATAAAAAGATCTCATGTAAATAGCGAAAAAATTCTAGTACAAAAACAATCTGACGGCGGCGCAGCGACAGCGTATGTAACTAGAGCTCTAGCGCCAGCGACAAAGTGACATTGGAATGGAACCAGTTTACATTTTTATTACTTTATCTTCATGAGCATCAAAAATGTATTTTGTGTAACTTCTACACTTCCACTTTTCCTTATTTTTTACTAAATTAATTTAGACTTGATAGATTTGTTTTGGCAGTTCGTTATTTTTCCCCCAATTTACCAGTTAATTTTGTGGGCGCAGGGGCTCAGCGGTTAATGTGCGAGAGGTCCCAGGTTCGATCCCCGGAAAAGCACCACCTCTCGGGAACGTCTGTCAAACATACGAGAGTATAACTGTACTGAAAAAGCTTCTCAATTCAGCCGTTCGGAGTCGTGTGCTACAGCTCTAGCGCAAATGCTGAAATGTCAGTTTTTTATATGGAGTTTGGCATACCGCTAAATGACTATAGCGGTTAATGCAGCGCGGCCATTGTGATTTTCTTACAATAAATATAATAAAAATGAGTTAACATTTTTTTTTTTCATTTTAATGCATCGTGGGAATTTCGTGGGAATTTGAGTTCGGTGAAAAGGGAAAAAAGGAAAAAATGACCATGTTTCGTGGGAAAAATGAAGAGAGAGGCCTAACAACACTGTTCTGCACTGTTTATGTTATTAATTCTTTTCTCTATCTGAGCTTTATTTTTGGTGCCCATAGGTGAGTTTTGAGCCTTTTCTTCCTTTTCCTTTTTACTTTTGTTTGCTCTTTTATGGTGTTTTATTTTTAAGCCGAAATAAAGATCTTCAAAGACGCTTCAGTATCAAAGAGTCAAGGAATTACTTTCTTTAGATATCCCTTAAGTCAAAACGTCAAAAGATAAAGATATAGCTTGGAGGAAGTTTCTAATATAGTCTTTTATTTTCTTCAGAGAGAATTATTATTTATTAACTATAAACGTTTTCGTGAATGTTTTTATTTTTAATGACAAATAATTTTATTTTTTTTTTTCTCTCAAAACAAAAACTAACTGAACAAAGGAACAGTATAAAATCCAAAGTGCTTATTAATATTAATGTTATAACAAAACGGACGGACGGAAAGGCCAGAACCAAGTCAATCGTTACAGATATAAATGATTTTTTTTTTATTTTTGAAATTATTAAAATAATTTTATTTTCGTTTTTCTTCTGAATTAATAAATATTGAAACTGTGCTTTAAAAAATCTCTTCGTGTTGTTTTTAATCGATTTGAAATTCGTTTCAATCAGTTTAGTAAGTACTGAAAAAAGTTCAAGTAATGTTAATCCCTCTAAAATCCGAAAACGCCTTGTTTTAATTAGTTCACATTATCGAGGGACTACTGTACTTTAGTAATAGCATTGAGTAAGGACATGAGTTAAAATCGTCAGATATCGTTGTTTATGGAAGCTGACAATTGCTTCCAATTTCATCATTATCAGACAATTATAACCAGTAGTTTAGACGCGTAATCAAAGTATACTTTTACACGGAGGGAAATATATAATTTAGAAAATATTGATACGAACAACTGTGGAATTTGGAATTGGAAAAGTCGCTAACATAAAAAAAAAATACAAAAAATATCATACAGCAAGAAAGTACAGAGCGCAGAGAATAAACTACCTACCCGAATAGGCCCGTGTGGCAAGAGGTCGCCGAGGCGATTCACATGAAGCTTATCGAGTGGTCAAATGGACCAATGTGCGCACCACAGAAAAAAAGTCCGCTCAAGCTCCCAATGAAACCGTCTCGGTTTCCTGGAAATGAAAATTCCAACAAATGTTGTTCTTGGAATCCAACAAAGTGATGCTCGTGCGCATATTGGTGTCTGATGTGTAGAATTATCATCATCAAAGCTAGAAGATCATAGAATTGTTTTGACTGGCAATTCATTATCCTCGCTGTCTTCCAACACGTAGGGAGTTAAAATAATCGCAAGTTCAATATTTTGATCCATTATTCGTACTGCATAAAACAGCGAACAAAACTTTTAGTTTGTCTTCTTACTGTCTTAAATTGTATGGATTTTTAATCACTTTCATAATATTATATGAATTCAAATTCATTTCTGATATTCTTTTTTATGAGAACAACTAGGTACCATAAATTACTTCTCTTTAGATATCTCTGTTTGTTAAGTTGCTTCCATCTCTAAATACAACTCAACTGTTGTAGCTTAGCTGAGATTTTAGCTCTGTGCCTTGGTGAATTTTGGGTAATACATAGTCATTATATTCCATCTACTATTCTCCAACTTGTGAACTCTTTATCTTCATTGTTCTGTTTGCCTCATCCTATTCTAGTAAAACAATGAATGTCCCTTAGAACCAGAAGAGCAACTCATTGGCAATTATTTTGAGTTTGCGTTCGGTTTAACTGGGATATACGTCTCTTAGTATTGTTGAAGATAACTGCAACGCCAACGGTGAGTTCACACTTTCTAAACTGCTTGCATTTGGGCAAGTTTCAACAAATTCTTGTATAGGGCTTGACACAATGTCCCCATTTTCAATTATTTTGTACCTTAGATGTAATCACATTTCTTTGACCACTCACTGCCTGGGTGGTAGAGTTCATTGAATTGATGGAGTATCCTCGTTTCTTAAATTGACTCGGATTTACTTTCCAGAAAGGTATACATAGTTAAAGACTGATTACTGTTCCAGTATGGCTGTAAAGTTTTCGATAGCTAAATTAAAGTTTACCTTACCCATCATAAATCAGTGTCAGACTGTTTCTCTATTAAGATATGCAATTCTGGGTTGCCAGGTTACGTTTCTTATAATATTCATGTAAACTGCAAATCGTTACTATGATGCCAGACCCTTATATATGCACCTACTCCATTTCCAACAGTGATCCCAAGCAGGGGGGTTGGAGGGTGTCAGCATGTCTCCGTCATTTGTTTGGAAGAACTTGGCCTATTGGGGATCCTCACGTATCACTTTTGCGTAATTTTTAACGGGCGATCAGCTAGTTTTTTTTAATAAGAGTAGCAATACATGTCTAAAACTACTTTTTAATTTTTAGTTTGAAAGATTGGAGATGCTAACAGTACCTACTCATTGAGTTCTAAGAACTCAAACGAAATCAGTTCTTCCTCGTAATTGGGAAAAATAGCACAAATAAGTAAGTTA
The DNA here is from genome assembly GCA_955612985.1 of Cheilosia scutellata. NCBI lineage: Eukaryota > Metazoa > Arthropoda > Insecta > Diptera > Syrphidae > Cheilosia > Cheilosia scutellata. The sequence continues at coordinate 93,251,931 of OY015312.1, forward strand.
ATTATTTTTGTGGTTAAGTTCTTATTCTTGGAAACCCTAAAATGTAACAAAAATGCACAACAACCAGGAACTCAATCGCACTAACTTGAAGACAGTGCATCTTATAGATATAAATTTCAGAAGAATGACGCAGATTGCTTATGTGTACCGTACAATACCAGACCACCCACAATTCGAAGTTTGGTTCGTCCTCACTTGCAATTAACTCTCGGATCAGGTGCGAATGACAACGAATACGAATAAATGGAAATCATTTTCCAATGAATTGAGGTCGAGAGAAGACTGCTTTTGAAACTTTTCTTTATACTTATAGTTGCCCTTAAGGACACCATCATAATATATGTATATTGTCAGATCCGAGTACTAGAAGTGATGGTGTGCTTCGTGTTACTTGAAATTGAGTGCAACTCCGAACCACCTTGCTACCTTTTTCTGATCTGATGAAAACGTAGTGTAAAAATATAGTAAGTTGGTATACCTATGATGTAGGTATGTTTAACAACAGAATATGAAAAAAGTCACCCTTTCTGGATGACTATGTGTCTTTTGTTAATGTATATATGCCGAATCCTCATTCTTGTTTACGCAATGATCTCAGAGCGGCAGATGCGGAATGACGTCTCCTTCTTGCTGTTTTATCAGAATCCTAAAATTACTTCATTTTTATTTCTTGTTAATTTTTTTTTTATTATTCTCCTCGAATAATCGTATCGCCCGCTCTGATTTCATTTAGGTAACTGATAATACAGTAACCTTAACGTTTGAATGTACAGTAGAATGCTGTACTACCCAGTATATACACTGAACCATTCGGCAAACTAAATGATTATTATTCAAACCGTCACTCAATGTCCAGTACCAATTTAATGTACATGTACACTAACCTGGCTCTGCGCCCACATGTAACGTACCTATACTCTATACATAATGTACATCGCGGATAATAATATTCCTTATCAATTTTGGCCCACAAAAATTGACAATTTATTGAAATATTAACTGAATACCATGCATGGATTTGGTTTAATTTTAGGTATGAAAAATATACTTTTCAGAAGGATTTTAATGCACGACAAGCACAACCCAACATACACATGACGCGGAATTGACGTAAGAGTATGTAAAACAAGTAAAAGTGTTATCATCGGCTTTGATACCCTCCACTGCTGTTTGAGACTAGGATGACAGTCAAGAATCAACAACCAACAATATCTTACTTATTTATTTCATTCATTTCGTTCGTTAATTACTTTAAATTTGTTTTATTCATTCTATTCGTTAATTTGTAACTTTAATCTTAATTCATTTGGTTGTTATTAGATCTTATATTATTTTGTTTATTCACTTCTTCGACTTGACTTGCCTTCAGTGTTATCAATCAATTTAATCTTTGTATATGAAATTGTTATAATGTTCTCTTAAATTCTCTTAAACTCAATTGTGATTGTTCTACTAATCTCTATCGTCTAATCAAGCGTTCCCTCCCGTGCTACTATTGTACTCATTTGCTCATTTTGAGTACATTTTTATGAACTGAGTACGGATACTACTTTGAAGCCGTCGCGTACTACTATTTCATAACATATAAACATAATTCATTTTTATATTTTTCGAAATACATAATATTTTTGTTTCCTAAACCTGACACTTGAGGAGTACTTAATTACCTACTTATAAGGACCATACAATTTTAGTATGAACTGTCAATTTCATAAGAGAACAAAAATTGACTTTATATAGTGAGAGATTTGTTTTCTTTAAAAATTGTTGAAATGTGCATAATACAATAATAGTACGAATAAGAACAATGGACATTATGATGCAATTAAAACTTTACGCTAAGTAATTCTAATGTTATATGTACCTACTTTTTTTTCAAAGAAGATATGTAACTTACTCAATAAATATTATTAATTTACTAATGGAGCTAGAATGGTCAAGCACTGACGCACTGAGTAGAGCAAACTTCGTTACATAAAACTTTCAGGAATAATGAGGATTTCTTCGATTTTCAACTATTTATTTGAAACGAAGTTGACTCTGTATACTCTGGAACTAAGTCAAAGCTTCAGCAAAGTCCAAGAATTGACTGGTGAATCTGGCCACTACCTTTTTGATGTATTTTCATACTATTGGGGAGGTAACTTCTATGTTTGCGCAATTTTTGCAATACTTTTCGTATTTTGTACTTTTTCAACAATTTTTAATGAAAACTGTGAAAAATGGTTTTCTTTTCATACATAATTTATTTGATGGTTAACAAATCAGATATAATTCGCTATGCGAAACAACATACATATTGTTATGAAATAAAGGAAAACTAACTTCGTCTTTATTTATTTGTGAATTTGTAAAAGTAAGAAAACTATTTATATTGGGAAATTAAAGTCGAATGTTAAGAAAATACCATATAATCACATTGGTGGGAACTGGGAATTATAGCTTTTTGAACAACCTCCCTAATATCTACATTATTAGTCTTAAAAGTTATTGTTTGAGTATACGAATTCTACCAGCTTGGAAAAAACAGCTCAGTTTATTTATGATATTTTTAAACTAAAGAATGTAGTCTCAAGAACAATAAAACTACGACTAAGCAATTTATAGAAAAACAAATCATAAAAAAAATAAATATACATCGCAACACCACATTTTTATCAAATTTTTCTGTCAAAATCAGCATGGCCACATGGTGTTAAAGTCAATACCTACATTACTGATTGCGGAAATTGATAGAAATTCTAATTTTGATCACTTTTATACTTATAACTGGAAAGTACACTTTAGTTTAGGTGCATTGTGAGACGTACTACCTTGGAAGTCATTTGAGAACTATTTTCCACCGAGATGAGAACTCTGCCCAACCAAAAGGGAGGCTGGTTTAATCGTCTAAATTATACCAACAACAATGTATTGCATGTGCAAAGCCTGTGTGGCGAGAGTTGGTGCATCGACCAATTGATCTGGCTTGTTCTCTTCTCGGTCACTTGGATTTCGATCGCAGCAGACACCACACCACATCTCCAACCATAGACTAAGTTACAAACTAGATTCGTTTATATGTATGTATAACAATAAAATTATTGTATGGCTTCTATTGCATATTTCAATTTCGTTAATTTTTTCCCTGTTCGGGGAGAGTGCGATAACTACGGCGCCAAAAATTGATAACGGTATTTTGTTATTTGTTACGGTTAAATACAAGCACTTTTTACTATGAGAGGGGGGGTCTATCTTACTTCGTTTAGGCAGGAGGGGTAATTTAAAGAAAATTATACTTTAAATGGAAAAAGTACATTATAAAACAATGGCATCATATATATTGAAAGACTATATCCTTTTAGGAATTTTTATTTTTAGATCAAGCTATTCCTTTAAATAGTTTTTGAAAAAAAAAAAAAAAAAAATCTCAAACTTTAAATTTAAGGACAAAAATTGGGGTGAGTAAAATAATTTTTGCGATGTAAACTAATGACGGATTTATATAGAGGAGTTAAATACACAAGCATTTGTTACTATGAAAGGGGGGTCTATCTCGCTCCGGTTAGGCAGGAGGGGTAATTAAAAAAATATAAATAAAATTAAAATAAAATATTAAATAGCAATGGCAACACTTACAACAACGAACTATACCTAGAATTTTTCAAAGCCAGGAATCCGTTCTAAATTGTCTAAAATGCAAATTATCAAAATTTTGTCTACCAATGCGAAATTTCAGACCAGAGGCTGTATCTGAAGAATGTTGTTGACATTGGGTAAACTAATATAATTTAAAGAAAGTTTGCGTATACTCAGCCTTGCACCCATCCAAAAATCCAACAGTGACCCCAAGCAGGGGGTTGCAGGGGGGCAGCTTGCCCCCCATACGCATTTCAAGGCGCAAGGGTAGCAATTTCCGCTCTAAGCGGAGCGACATATAAAATAATTTAAAATTTTCTAAAAAAATAGAGGACATAAATCAACCTGGTTTAGGTTATAGTATCTATTTTCTCTATATTGAAAAAATCAGCATACAACTTCCAAAAATCCTGAAGTCCTTTATTGTAAGTGCTGCCATTGTTTCTCAATTTTTTTTTTTATTTTAAGTATATTTTTTTTAAATTGCCCCTCCCGTCTAAACGAAGCCAGATAGACCCCCCTCCCATAATAAAAAATGCTTGTATATAACCCCTCTACAAAATACCGTCAAAAAATATAAATTTTTGGCGCCGTAGTTATCGTACTCGTGCCCCTGTTCGGTGCAATAGGCAGCAATCGCTCGTTTATATCAAAACAACTGCATAAAAGTCATGCAAAATGTTTGCAATGCGAGTTAGGATGTACTCTCTGGGCACGCATGTTTACACACATTGGTTTTGTATGGGAGGTACCAGAACTACTTGATCGACATAGCCCATTTTCAATACCAAACTGACAACGCGACGGTAGAAAGAAGTCCTCTCACAAAATTTCATTTGCCTTGGCTCCCCCTGCCATTAATTGAACCCCAGTTTTTGTTGTGCCCAATTATTGGCACCCGTTTTATTAAAAAGCAATATATTTTTAACAAAATATATTTACAAACGACTTATTTAATGCATTCTTATAATAAATAAAAAAAGTTTTCATGAAAGTGAAGTAAAAACTTATAAAAATATAGGTCCTTAATCAAAACAATGAACATTTTGAAGATTTGCTTTTTTTGTCGCACGTGTTTTTACTTTCACTTATAAAACAGGCATGGATAGGAATGAAACTGAAGACAAAGAAATGTGAGAAAAATGTGCAAATTCAATATAAAAAATAAATTGACTTATTTGAATAAAGGGTTATAAAGGTAAATTGGGGTGGCAATAATTTTAGTCGTTACTCTATATTTGTTACGCTGACATAATATGTGTTTGCATGTGTATGTCGGTCATTTTAATATGCCAAAATATGTATAATGTATATACACTTCACGAAACATATTGTAACTTCAGAGTGTTAAAGTGCTAGTACACGGCATGTAGGACGCCACATTCGTATGTAACTCTGACGTAATTTTGACGTCAGCGGATGGAAAATGCACCCTGCTCCATCAAGGGTGGTAAAGAACTCACCGAGACCTTCGATGTCAAAAAGGATTTAGACAAGGCGATGCACTGTCATGTGACTTCTTTAACATCGTTCTTGAAAGAATAGTGCAAAACTCAAACGCTAACACCAGAGGCACTGTCGTTCAAAAGTCCGTCCGTTGCCTACGACGCGACGCACGACGGCATCGGCAGAACGTTACTTGATGTTACTGGCGCGTTCGTGAGCATTGAGACGGCGGCGGCGAAGATGGGTTTGGCGGTCAATGAGGGCAAGACAAAGTATATACTGTCATCAAGAAAGGACACCCAACACCGACTTGGACAGAATGTCACTATAGACAGATATAACTTTGAGGTGGTAAAGGACTTTGTCTACCTAGGCTCCGCTATGAACTCAGACAATGACATCAGCGACAGTCCTACTTTATGGTGCAGAGGCATGGACTCTATCAAAAGCGGATAAGCTTACTCTTGGTTGCTTCGAGACAAAATTCTTCGAGTAATTTTCGATCCCGTCTGCATAGACGGTGAATGGAGGAGGAGATACAACGACGAACTGTACTGAACTCGGGCTTTAGAGCGAATGGACGTGAATGCTCCGGCCCGGAAGATCTACGAATCCACACCCGAACCCGAGGGACGGCGCAGTAGAGGAAGACCGCGAATCAGGTGGCGCACGCAAGTGGAAGGGGCCCTTAACCAAAACTTAGCGTGCGAAACTGGAGACAGCTGGCCAAAGATCGTGCTGGCTGGAGACGCTTGTTGGTTGAGGCCCAGGTCCACCGCGGAATGTAGCGGCACCTTAAGTAAGTAGTAAGTAAGGATGGTGCCAATATGGCTACATGCCGTGTATTAGCGATATGAGGCACTCGTGACACATACGCATTATGTGGCTGTTCGACATTCCGTGTACTACATTAGCACATATGCGATATGTAACAATACGCTTCGAAAATGCCAAAATCATTTACTGTATATGTTGCCATTGGGGCATATTCATAGTCATACTATAAACCCGAGTCTAACTGAACTCGATTCTAAAGTTAACCCACAGGTAAAACACGACTGCTATTCATAAAGAACTTGCCAGCTCTGTTTAATTAGATCCGAGTCTATCGTGTAATCTACTACAAATCTATTACAATATACACTTTCTGACAAAAAAATGTCGATGAATTTGACTTGAAAATTTTATTTTGTTGTTGTTCTGCTGTTTTGTAAAAAAAAAAAAAGATGAGCGGCAAAAAAAAGTGTTCAAAGAGCGAGAGAACGGAATTGATCAGAAGCAGGAACAAAATCCTGCCGCTGCATGAGTTGGTCCGAAGGTATCCAACGTCGTAGACGATCAAAGAAATGTCATTAAAATAATAAAAAAAAAAACAAAAACAAAACAGACATCACAATATTATTATCCATCAGTGAGAAAAGCAAAAGTATTGCAAAATTTTTAAATCTTTTTCCTTCACGTCTTGGTTTTGACGTTTAGTAGATTTAAAAACAACTTAAACATACGTTTTGTCGTGATTAATATTAGACTCCAGTTTATCGTTTAGAAATGGGTTTAAATTATCTATGAATTACATAAACTCCGGTTTAGTTTAGTTATTACATAGTAATAGCTTATCAAAGATCTATGAATATGCCCCATTGTTTTTTAATATATATATTTTTAAATTTTAAGTATTATTATTTTTAAATTACCCCTCGAGCCTAAATGCAGCGAGATAGACCCCTTCTATAGTAAAAAATGCTTGTATTTAACTCCTCCAAAATATACCGTTATCAATTTTTGTACGTCATAAAAGTAGTTAACTCGATATTGGATTGTTAATCTATTAATTGTAATTCTTGGAATTGTTTCAATTATTTAACTATTGTATTTTTTAAAATTGGCATTACTTTCCAAATAATAGATATTGTAACAATTAATGCCCAAAAGGAAAATGTTGAAAAACAAAGTTGTTCCTTTGTTAATTTGGAATTCCCAGTCAATGTCTAGATTTTTCTATTTGGCTGCGAAACCGACGCAATAACTTAAATGCACCCAAAGCAATAAAACAATTGGAGTACCTACAGTTCAAGTGCAATACGGCAAACTAGCAATATGTAGCAACATTAGTGCACATTATATGCATGCACACAGAGCAATAAAACTGCGGGTAGCATAATCATAAACGAATAACCAACAGCCAACCGATACCAAAAACCATTTGGATGTGGCTCTCCGACCAACAGACCATTTGAAAAGTTATCAAGCCAAAAAAATAATATTAATAAAAACATTTCTATATTATTTTTTATTTTTTCAGTTGTGGTCAGTGTTGTCACTTCTACCACAATGTGGTAGATCTACCACAATTTCTGAATATTCTACCAATCTACCACTGCGCCCACAAATTCGACCACTTTTTGTCATTCTACTGGTAAATAGCTATTTCCTTTCTATACCTTCATAACTCTATAAGATAATTAAACTTTAAATTGAATTTTCGCTGTTGTCATAAACTTTTTTTCCCCTCAGCTTCTCATTCTAGAAAACAGACAACTCGCTTTTCGTTCGCTCTGAGTTCTCATAAAGAAGATTCCATTCGCCGTTGGCCGGCGAGTTCTCCTGAGAATTGCAGGCGATACATGTTTTATCAAATTAAATGCTTAACGTCGCGTTGGTCGTTGCTAGACATGCAATAAAATGAACAAAATTAAATTTTTACATGTATTATGGCTTTATTAGTAAGAGCAAATATTCCTATGAAATATGGAACACAACGTAGTTCAAGTGGCTACCTGGACTGACTTCGCAGTAGCGCATTCTGTCACTCCAATTTTCCAAGAGCTTGTTGATGTTTTCGGGCTGTAGCTCACCGATTGTTGGCATAACATCGGTCCTTCACGGTTCCCCACAAAAAGTCCAAAGTGGTCAAATCGCAGCCGAGGTGACCAATTTACATCAACAAGATGACTGATAACACGATTTGGGAATTTGGTGCGCAAACGATCGTTTGTGGCATTGGCTATGTGGCATGGCGCGCCATCCTGCATGAACCAAAATCCATGTCTTCAATTTCAGTAAAAAAAAGTCGGTTAATATGGCTCTGTAACGCCCACCATTGACCGAAACGTTGTTCCCAGCCTCATTTTCGAAGAAAAATGGTCCAATGATGCCACCACTACACAATCAGCACCAAACTGTACGGCGACGGGGACCATGAGTGTTGTCCACAGTCTCACGAACTTTTTGCACAAACTTGCGTACAGCAGGCGCGGTGCGTATGCTTCATTTCGGCCAAAACTTCTTTTCAAAAAACGCACTGTTTGGGCTACACGACACTCACTTTGGAAAGAAGTTTTCAATATTTCAATATTTCAGTTGTTCAAGCGTAAAGCGACTCATTTCGTTCCGCGGAAGTATGAAAGTATGATACTGATAGACTAAGAGCTAGCAACGTTTTTTCCCAAGTCATTTTAGCAAGGCTGTAACTTTTGAGCTTAGTTCCGGGTGACTACTGAACACGAAAATACATTTCTGGGAGCGCTGCGTTGGTTTATATATTAATGCCATAACCTCAAAAGGGCAAAAAATGTAGGTACCTCATTTTAGCAAACTTAAGATTTTGGTATGTGTTACTTTACGACCGATGTAGACAGAAAATGCAATTGCCATATCAGTTTGTCGGTTTTAAAGTGCAAAAAGGCAAAATTTAATTCAAAGTCAAATTTTTGATATTAAGTTAGAGATATTATCACTTTACTAATTCCTCAAAGCTAAACCAAAACTCTGGTTTCATCATATACCGAAGTCTTAAGTTTGCTAAAATGAGGTAAATTTCTTTCACTTTTGAGGTTATTGCATTCCTATATAAACAGCCTTACAGCCTTGCTAAAATGACTTGAGAAAAAACGTTGCTAGCTCTTACTCTATGACTTTTATGATTTAAAAAGAAAACATTAGATGGCCCAGCCTATTTATTTTCCGCTCTGGCTCCCGCTTTCGCGTTTCGCATTGGTTTGAGAATGCCTTAACTTGAGATAGGGTTTATATCTTAATGTCGCACTCATTTAAAAAACTTCAAGAGGGATATACGGTAGCTTGGACAAATACAAATTTGTGTCTTTTAACATAGCTATGTATTTTTAAATAAAATGCAAATCATCTAGGATTTGGCCAGTGATTTGCTATGACTGTGATTTAATTACTTATATATTTTTTTAAAATGCGATTCATATAAAACTTAAATCTATCACTAATTTTTTTAATCTACCACTGTTTTTACATGCAATCTACCACATTTTCGAAATCCCAAGTGACAACACTGGTTGTGGTAAATATTATGTATGTGTTTACATAATATTGTTATTTATGGATATTAGTGTATTTATTCGTCTTCATCAGAAGAATCACAGTTATTAACCAAAATGTCTTTCTATTTATCAGGCACCGGATTTCCCTAAAATCATTTGATTGCGAATGAATTCTGGCTAAGATTCCATCCACTTTCAGCTGGTGTCAACAGAATTCCTTCGTTCCTTATTAGCAGACTGGTATATTTGAATGCATAAATTATCTGGCTCTTAAAATATATGGTCTTAGACATATGCATTTGTATATTTATATATTAAGGTTTTTTTTTAACTTTAAAAAGCCGCTTTCAAACTGTCTTGTACCAGCGTTGCCAGTCGTCCCTATTTCGGCGGGACGTTCCGATTTTTAGCCCAAAATTAAATGTTCCGCACGTCCCGCTTTCAATATATATTTTTTTTTTCTTTCAAACATCATTCAATACATCGCCCTCAGAATTTATCTGAAAAAAAAAAAAAAACGACCAAGCGCGAGTATCACTCGCGCACTGAAAACTTTAGTGTGTCGGTAGTTCTTCGATTTGATAGAATTGGGTAAAAATTAAACAGTTTTTTGTATGAAGAAATATATTTTTTTCACTGAGTTATTAATTACTCCAAAACTTCGCGTCAACTGAATAAGCACAAACATTTTCTAAGGTACATTGTGCATTTTTTCCAAACATTGTTCGTAAATGCACCATTTGATGATGATTACTGTTTGTCCATGATGTTGAGAAAAGGAAACAGAATAAACAATTCCAAAAGTACTGTTATTTTTTCTCTGATTCTCTTTCAAAGCGTTTCATATGAAAAAATGCTGATTTTTTTTTGCGTCAACTGAATAGACACAAATATTGAAATTGGAAATAAAAGTTAATGGAATGAAGTGAAACAAGTTTTTCTTAAAACAGTTTTTTATTTGGTAGTTTTAGTAGTGGAGTGGGTACTGCCGCCTTTAGCGGTTACGACTTCATAAATTCGATCCAGCATGGAGTCTTAGAATAGTCCAGCAAAATTTCCCTCCATGCTAATTTAATGGGATTCTCTGACCTCAAACTGGCGGCCAGACTCATAAACGTTTCGTACTGACCATCCCCAAACATTTTCGATAAGTTCAGGTTAGGAAAGAATGGCGGCCATTGAAGGATTTCCAGATTTTGCTTGTCTATCCAATTTTTTACTATACGGGTCGTGTGGATGGGGGCGTTGTCCTGCTGAAAAGTCAAATTTTGCGTTCCAAAAATGCCGGAAAATTTTAGGAAAATGTTTTTCCACAATTGGTCAAAATTAGACAAAGGGGCGTGGCACCTCCCATACTAAAAAAAAACATTCAAAATCTCATATCTCGAAAACCGCCGAACCGATTGAGTTAAAATTTACAGACAATCTTGGGAGCGTTCCCGTGAAGATTGGTCAAAATTGGACAAAGGGACGTGGCACCTCCCATACAAAAAGCATCTTCTATCTGGTGAAATTTTATGACGCTATAACATGATAATCGCTGGACCGATTCTCTTGATTCTTTTTTTGTTTTGTTCGTATTGCTGTATTTCAGTTTTACGCAGAAAGAAAATTCCATGAAACCGATTTATTGTCAGATTTCGCATTTTAAGAAAGAACATTATCTAAGACCTATATAAGCATTTAAGGAATACAATTAACGTGCGCGGTCAAAGCCGGGTGGGTACAGCAATATTATATAAAAACGTTGGTGCATATATAAGTCCGATAATGCCCGCTGAACCACTGAAGCTCCGACTTCATTCCCATTAAAAAAAATATTAGCAAAATATCAAAATAAATCTTGAAATATTTAAAATAACTATTTTAGGCAGAACAACGTTTGCCGGGTCAGATAGTACTCTATACAATAAAACTAACATTGACTAAAACTGATAATTGATATATCAGGTTTAGAAAAACATGGGTTTTCAGCATAGTATTACTCACTAAAGCCACGACCATAAGCTGCAAGACTTGTAGCATCAGCCTTACCCTATCCTTCAACTCATCTTTGGTTATACTCATTTTCGGTTATATCTCGCACCCAACATTTTCTGTGGGCTCTGGGTCTATATACCCCACGCTTAAAAAGAATTGCTACATCATAATATTAGGTTAGGAAGCTGGTACTGGTAGCTCCATTTTCAACAATAAAGCCTACTATATCCCCTTTGGTCTAATTGCACTGTACAGATTTGCTTGCAAGAATTGAGCATTTGTCAGATAAAGCGATATGAATAAAAACTAAGGAACGTGTAGAACAATTTAGATACAGAGAGATATCGAAGGGAGCCTTGTTGAACATATATGTAGTTCAGTACCTATCCCATTAGATCCGCCCATAATTATATTTTATAATATTGCAGGGCATCGCTGCATTACAATCTGGACATTTTTTTTCTACTTCAGGACAACATAATTGGTATAGATGAGTCATTAGTGGCATTTGTTTAAAAGAACCACAAACTAACGAACACACAGTACATTGTGTTATTCCCCTACTATCCTACATGATGTTCAACTCCACAGAATAGACAACATAATGAACATAGGAGGAGTATTAAGTAACAAGCCTATATTCTGAAAAGGATGGTTTACCCTTTTGTTGCCTAAAACTAATCGCCTAAGAATTAGTCTAACTATCATAATAATTACTCCCCGAACGTGAACGGATGTAAGGTCCTTTAGGAAGTAGGCCTACATTTGTATAAAAAAACAGTATCTTTCTACTCGCTCGCCGTGTTCATACCTTATCATTAACAGGTAACAGGTACAGGCACCTGCACATAAAACCGGCACAAACAACAACTTGAATCCGGATTTCCGGAAGTTTATCCTTTCTATATTCTTGCTTGATACACGTACCTACGAGTATTCTTTCCTTTATTTACTGGTATGTATAATCATTTTGAAAGTTATCCTGCATGGAGTGTAAGCAATTATGCGATTAATTGCTTTTAATTAATCTTGGTATTCATGAGAAACTTCAAGCGTTTCCTTTGCTTCGGGCTTAGTCGGAAAAAATCACGTTGAAAACGTTCAATCTCCTTGCGATTGTGAAGGGGTGGCCACAAGGTTGTGATACATAAATGTCTAATTAAAATTGAATAAGAAATAAATTTCGTTAAATTACAAATTTAGATGAGGTGACCTGTTGAAACGTGCTGCATCGTAAGCTGTTGGTTGATGATTTAGCATCTTATTGAGTTCGTGTTGGAATTGCTGTTCATATTCCTCTTTTTTCTTGGTATATCGCAAACGACATGTCATATGGCTAAAGATAAAATGAAGTCTTAATATACGAGTATAGGTAGGTCTAGGTACATCAAAACCTTTTGGTTAACAACATACTATGGAACTCTAAAATTAGTGTAACTAGGGTATGTACTTCCATCTTGTTCGTCTTTAAATGCTCTTTCTCTGCCGAGGATATCTTGAATAACTTTCTTTACGTATTCGTCTGTGGATTCGCGACTGGCTGTATACGACGAAATTTCGCTTTTCCGAGAGGTTTTCTCGGAATCCATTCCGAAAATAATTTTAGTTGAATGTGCCTACTAGTGGCTATGTATTGTATAATATACGAGCATTTTTGTTTTATTTTATTTTGACAATAACTCCGACTACCCAGTTTTTACACATATTTAAAGTTATTTCACTACCTTACCAAATGTATACATTGCCCCATGACCATGTGTGGTATTGATACTTTTCTTCTATCCTCTAACGACAAACTCCTATTCTTATATCATGTTTACGACACCCAACAAATCAGGTTGAAATGTCGCCTAGACACTAATTTTGTTGTTCTTTTCAACAGATGATGGCTCAATCAACAGAAACACACTTGTTTATTTTTTTCGGAACATTGTTTCTACATAACCGGCCTTACTAATAATCAAACCCTAATTCCGACTACTAGTTGGCTGCCAGGTTTACCTAAAATGTATAGCTTTATTGAAATGGTACCAATAAACAATTTGATCTCCACATTTACTAGTGCGACAACTTTATTAGGATCTATTACATTTTCTGTCATAGCAGGACTCAAATTGCATAATTTGGTTTCGCGGAAAACAAGGCCACTGATCATTTTTATGCCGAATAAATTATTCTAAACGAATTTATACACAAATTACAATTAAATTCGCCCATCAGATTCCTCCCAAAGGCTTTAAAACGCTTATTAAAAGCAAAAACCGAAAAACCAATTAGGAAATCTACAAATTGTCAGCTGTTTTGTCAAATTCATACGAAAATTAGTACTGCCATATCATATAATTCGGATCTATTTTCAGTACTATTTACAATACGTTATCCTATGCATTTAGGTACTTTTGTATAAATTTCGAAAATTGATGCTGTTCTAATAAAATTCATTTCAGATTATTGCATCATAATAAAAACACCGTTTTTAAATTATTCGTATGCTAATGATGCAAAAAGAAATTTGTTTGTAGTATACAAATCTCAATTACAATGTAACGAATAGAAAAACAACTGAAACATCACACGAATATGTGAACATACTTTCTGCCGATTTCATGGAACGTTGTTTCCAAAAAAATCACACTGATATATAAAATATCGTATATGAATGAAAGTGACACGAAATAATATATAAGTGTATAAGCCATCACATTCTATAAACTATTCTTTGTACTTGAAAAAAATTTAGCTTTGAAAAGTTATTTAAAATGTAAACGTAATGTTCTTAAGGTCGTCGGCAATTCTTACAACTAAATTTGCAGCGACATCAACCATTTTACACAAAACATGTTTCACCAAGGATTCTCAGCAAACGAAAACTTCCTTGGAGGGTCTGGCGTTGGACAGCTATAAAATGGTATGCATATTTAAGTAGTATGAACTGCGATATATAAATCATTCAAATATTGGTTACAGTTTAGACATTGCATTGCATTTTGCGTATTTGGTTGAGTTTTACGTGGCATAAGAAATTTATAATATTGCTTTGAATAGTCTACCAATGGAATGGTCTATACTTTTTTGATGGAGAAAAGAGTGCAAGAAATGTTGTAGTTTTGTTGAAATACATACATTATATTATCCCTTTGTCGACTAAGAGCACATTCTTTCACCTTGCACTTGCACAGAAAAATATACAATTGCATCGTTTTTTTCGATTCGATTTTTGTTTTTTACTGTGTTTAGAAATGGAATATTCTATTATTTCGTGTAGATTTGAATGATTTTGCGTATAACAGGCACAAAAACCATTTGCATTGTTTTATCCCAAACAATTAAATAAGGAATCACGTTACAATTTACCAAAATTAATTAATTAATACAAATAATCTGTTCAGGCAGAGCAGATGCAGGGTATTAAAATCCACTCCTATTAAAATTTTTGATACTCTAATTTTGATCGTATAGGCATCACTCCTCTTGAAAATGACGTTAGGGTGGATTTATTTAGCTAATGGCCGAGATAAACATGACTTTCTCAACATTAACATTTAACCCTACAGTTAACGATATTCTGGCAACTAAATTTGTTTATTGGTATGGGCATTTTGGAAAGTGTTGAGTCTTTGTGTTAGCTGCCAGACTAAAGTTGATTATTGGTAAGGCGGAACGACTAACGAGTCTGGAGCATTGTAGGTATAGGTATTAGCGGAACAGGCAAAGTTAAAATATTATAATTAAGGGGACAAATTTTACGTCAAATAATTAAAAAGCATTGACTGAGATGCATTCGAATTTTTCTAGCTGCATAAGTAGGTAATTTAAAAATAGCTTGGAGATCGACAACAAAGAAATCTCTACATATAATAAAATTGTGGATTTTTTGTTTGTTCCACTATCACGTAAGAACTACTAACCCGATTGGTATGGATTTTTTTGAAAAAGGTAGGCCTTAACAATGGGCACCATATAGGCTTTATTTGGTCAAAATTGGACAAAGGGGCGTGGCACCTCCAATACAAAAAAAAAAAACATTCAAAATCTTTTATCTCAAATACTGCCGAACAGATTGAGCTCAAATTTACAGACAATCTTAGGTATTGGCCCGAGAGCGTGAAGATTGGTCAAAATTGGACAAAGGCACGTGGCATCTCCTATACAAAAAACATCTATGGGGTGAAACTCGATGTCGTTATAACTCGATAAGGCGGGTAGACATAGACACCCTAGGCCTATCTTCACAACCATTCGTTTGTGTGAGTTTTTATTTTTGGGGCGAATGGAAGATCGGGGCAACAGAACCAGGATAAATACAATATTCCCTTGAATGACCACAGGGGGGGGGACTAAGAGGCAGTGGCACCCGGGGCGGTAAAGCAAGCTTATACCCCTTAAACAATTAAAAAAAAAAAAACACAAACGAAGATTTTATTTAAAGGTGCTTTCGAGCTTTTATTGCACTGAATGTTTCGATTAAATCAGCGGTCTCCAATCTTTTTTGGTCGCGGAGCACTTTTCTGGAGAGAAAATCCTCACGGAGCACGTCGATTTCGTTGTCCATACGTATCCCATTTTTCTTAGTTATGGAAAACGCAATTACTACTTTCCGTTCTTTTTTTAATTTTATTAAATTGAAGAAATAAGTAACATGTAGGAGGTATATGATGTGACCTTTAGCATTTTATAAAAACTAGAATTTAACGCCTTCAGATAAACCCCATAGTGATAATAAAACACAGATAGTTCAAATTTCATGTGATTTATTTGAATAGAAACGATGCGATAAACAATGTTTTTCGATTTGTTTTCCGGCGAACACGCAACGTACCTACAGCTTACCGTGCAATAAACAGGGAGATTAATCCCACAGCCTTGCAATTTATTGGTTGTCATCGCAAAAGCCAATCGAACAGGGAACTGAATCCGTTTGAATTGGAATGGATGATCAGTTGGAATAATCGGAATTCGTGGGATAAGGACTTCCTCTCCTTTGAATCGGAAACGATATCAATCCAGTCGAAACGTGAACGGGAATTTGGCCATTGCCAGGCGCCAGCAGGTTAACTTCTACACCCAAAATGCACGCAATGTGTCTTGTGTCTTTTATCACAATGAATTTCACAATTATCCGAAATTTTCCAAGCTTCACAACGAATTTTCCACCTTTACATCGCCCAAAATCACCAAATCATGCGATAAAATGCAAAATGTTGTCGAAAAAAAAAATCAAATTTTTCGCGTTTTTCCGGAATTTTCTATTTTTACATTTGAAAATCCATTCCGGAAAAATTGCACACAAAATTCCATACAAAAAAAATCAATTTTTGATTTTTCCAATTTCCCGACTTTTCTGGTATTCCCAAAATTTTCTTTGAGAATAATCTTCTCCTGGCAATTACGAACAACTGAAAAAAAATTTCAGCCAAATCGGTCTAGTCGTTCTCAATTGATGAATTACTATACCACCATTTTTATACTACATTATTTTTAAAGCAATATTAATCTAATCCGTTTTTAAGGCAACTAATTTGTTCCCAAAATTGTTTTATATATATCTCATCGTTTAAATTGTTTTTTGAAAATCTTAACATCTTCCACTCCATTATTACATTTTTAGAATCGCTATCTACCAATTTTTGAAAAGTATCTATCAAGGCTAAAATAGATACCTATACCAGGCTAAAATAGATACATTTTAAAGCGTTTCTTTTTATTTCATTTTTATTCAAATTTGAGCTGTCATATTTATTGAGAAATTCTTCGGCTTTGTTTCCAATAAACACTTCTTTCTTCAATTGGTAAAAAATGCGTTGAGTCCTCTAAAGTAAATTCTGGCCATGAGCTTATGTTTTTAATGTAGTGATTATTCACAAAATTTCTTAAAATCACTTTTTTGGTGCTCGTGATCTTGTTCAAAAAGTTACAAAAACCAGATACAAATTACCAAATTATCTACCAAAAATCACCAACCAAAAAACAAATTACCAAATTTGGTAAAATATTAACAAAGTGGCAACCGTGTCGTGTCCCTTCTCATCGTCCGTAGAACTGGAATTACAACGTCTATGTTGAGCTCATACAATTCCGAGCATTATAAAATGTTGCTTATTAGCCAATAGAGCGGAATTTAATGCACCCAATGCTGTCAGCTATTTCTAAAGCGAAATGCACACCTTAAGCGATAATTCATCAATGGCACTTGCATCAGCGCCACCTAAAGACGGTACATTCTGGGTACCTATACATACTTATGTGTTCATGAGAACCTTCGTCGGAACGACCAAGAACGCTGCGAAATGTATAGGTTTAAAATTTAAATCTAGTAGATATTTAAAAAAAAAAAATAATTCAAAAACATTTTTAACTCATTTTCGAGTTTGCCACAGAACAAAAAAAAAAACTTTAAAATTCCAGATTCCAAAACTTATAAAAATCACCAATATTTAGTGGAATAGCCTTTATTTTTTTAAAAATGCAGTCAATATTTTCTGAAGACTTTCCGCAAAAATCCGGCATCTTAAAAATAAATAAATAGTTCGCGTAACATCAGGTCCGTATATAGGCACACTAGGACCAGCTTCTGGCAACGATTTGTTTTGTGAGTTTTTATTTTTGGGACGAATGGAAGGGAAAAATTTCAAAAGATTTCCAACCAATGTACGTTTCAAGGAAAAACCCTTTTTTCAAGTGAACATCAGGTAGATTTTATCCCAAACATAATGTAGACAAGCGTAAATAGTATTGAGGTTTTTTCAATACAAATTAATTATTCTTGGCGAACAACATATATCTATACATAGGTACATACTTATATCTTTCACATTTTGTTTTGGCTGAAACAAGACACTACTTTATACACTAATTTTTTTGTCCGATTTTAAACACACTTCTTGGGACAATCGGCTTTACCAATAAACAATCACTAAACTCGAGTTTTACTAATTTCGAAACTAACTTTAATTTCGACTTTTAATTTTGCCCTACCAATAACCAATTTAATCGAAGGGTTTACTAAACACTATTTTTGTAGGTACAAATTCTAGTACAATTAAAGTCAAATCTTGTACGAATTTGGCAAACTTGTCAGATTTATTCGAGAACAAAAATGAGCTTTTCATTTTAGATAATATTTTTTCGTTAGAAAATTAAATGCACAAAGCACGTTTTGTGGTATGGGTAAACACATAATTAAATGTATCCTATCAGGTCAAAAAGATGAAAAATGTTCTGATGGTACCTAATCATAATCACAGTCACTTTACAAAATAAAAACTAAGAAATAAAAGAAACTATTAGGCTTGCTTGACAAATTTTGTCAATTTATTTTAAGAAAATAAAAATTCACTATTTCACAGGCTACTGCTAATACATTTATTAAATTCTAGCGCAATTTATTTTATATGTATAAAACAATCACATCAAATTAAATCATAAAATTACTTATTAAAGAATTTTAAGTGAAAAATACAAAAAAATATCGGCTGGAAAACTGACATTCCACCCTTGAATGACACTACTACGATGACACTTATACTTAAACCATGAGTTAGACACGACTTTCTCAGGATCGAAATTTAGAGTCGACATTAACATTAAGGGTTAACTCGAGGATAAATTGGTTATTGATACGCTATATGTTTTAGTTTCGACGTTTGCCTTAAAGTCGAGTCTAAATTTGATTCTTGGCAAGGCGAAATGCCTGTAAATTTGAGCTGGTTCAGTTAAAAGGTTTCGCTGTGCATACCATTTTTGTATACAGATCTAGATTACATTTTTGTATATGAGGAACAAGATAGCGCAGATTTTCGAAGAAACACCAGAAAATTTGGGGGGGGGGAGGGTGTCGCACCCCCACGCTTTTCAAGAGTCGGCAAATTAACGATAAATTTTCAAAAATTAGGTCTTAAGTTTGGATTTCCATTAGGTATAGGTTTTTTTAACTTGTATACAAAAGTCGGCATTTTCAAAGGTTCCAGATGAACTCCTTAAAATCGGTGAATTGGTGAATTTGCCGACTGAAATTCTTAAAATTTAGCGAGTATCCATTCGATTTAAAAAAAGGCAGGTCGGCATCGGTGAATTTGCCGACTGAAATTCTTAAAATTTTGCGTGTTTAGATTCGATTTTAAAAAGGACGGTCGGCATCGGTGAGATTGCCAACTGAAATCCTTAAAATTTAGCGACTTTAGATTTGATTTTAAAAAACGGTCGGCATCGGTGAATTTGACGACTGAAATCCTTAAAATTTAGAGAGTTTAGATTCGATTTTAAAGGGACAGTTGGCATTTCTAAGTTGAGGTTAATTTCGAAGGAATGTGTTATTCGCTAGTTCGCTGCTTATTGATGTGGATTGCGAACTTTACCAATTTGCGGCAAACGTGTGTTTGGGCCAAGAAGAGGATAATTAATTATCCCATCAAAATGTATTATGAAAATAAGTTTATAAACAGTTTAAATAACGAAATTTCGAATTCCAAACTTTTTGCCGTGAACGAAAACACACGCGCGAATTGTCAAAGTTTATTCGCAATCGACATCATTTAATACGCGTTCCACAAACTAGCGAATTCGTTCGAACATAACCTCAAACTAGACATTGTGGGTAGAAACGATGACTGAAATTCGCGAACTACCGCGACCTATAAAAGTGTCCATGTGAACGGACTGTCAAAGCTTGCGAATAGTCGTTCGATCGTTTGTAGTTGGTCGCTCTTATGTGAATGGGCTTTTAGGTATTAGCCCACGGGTGTTCCTGTTAACATTGGTCAAAATTGGACAAAGGGGTGTGGTGCCTCCCATACAAAAAACATCTTCTATGGAGTGAAACTCGTTGACGTTAGATATAACTCGATAACCACTGGGCCGATTTTCATGATTTCTATACAGTCGGCAAATTCTTGAAATAAGTCGGCATTTCAATGAAAGTCACCCCCCCCCCACGGCTCAAACCCTCGCTACGCCCCTGACTCTCGGTCAGGTTTAGTTAAACTTCAGTTTAAACTCTGACTGTCCAACTGGGCATTAGAGTCTGCGCCAATCCGGGATCCTAATAGCAAAGATAATAAAACACCTAGATGACGCATTCAAATGGCAATTGTTGTCATATGAAATCAAAATTCGATACCCTTAAGAAGCTTTTCAAAAAAGCTTTTACCGCTGAGAAAAAATGAAACCGAAACTGAACAACACTACTACCACAACATTACCACTGCTACGGAAATGACTCCATCAGAGTCCAGCCACACACACACCACTTATCTTATAAATATAATTGAACATTGCATTTGCAGTTCTTCATTTCATTTAATTATTCGGCATTTGTCCTTCGACGAATTCGGACGTGCTGCGTTTTATATGCAATTTGACGTCATATAAATGCGAATTGCGAATTTGCGATGCGAGTGTATCGTCTGGATGTGCACTTGTGCAGTGCATCGTTAATGACTCTCTTTTTGTTTTCGTTTTATGCTATACTTCTCGTTCTCTATAATGAATGTCCCCTTGGCCCTTGATCTTGATAGATTTAAAACCGGTTTGTATTCTTATTATTACGTCACTACTGTCTGCTCTTGTTTTATTTTGTGTGTGTGAAGGAAAAAGGAACAAACAGAACAGAAGTCCTCGACGAAAAGAAAATCGTCGATCATTTCTGTTATGTATTATAAATTTGTTCCTTTTTATGTCGGCATACCAAACTGAGCCATCGTATTATTAAAATCTATAGGTACATAAAACAAATAACATTTTCTTTTTTAAAATCAAATCAACTATTTATTTAAAAAAAGATACATATGAATCGCTGTCGCTTTTTGTGTTTTGTTGGTCAAATCTGAGTTAGCTGTAGAGAGAAGACGAACAAAGCCGAAAATTTGCAAAATATTCAAAATACAAAATGCTAAATGCGTATGAAATGAAGAAAACTGACTTCGAATTTATTTTGCGAAGGATTCAACCATCATTCATCAAAAATAAAGAAATATTCATTTGAAAAAGATTAGATTACCTTCTACAGTCATTGACAAACATGATGTCAATTAAAGACAAAGTGACCTTTTGTTTGGCAATTCAGCTATTTCCACTTCTCCAGTGGTTTCTTTGTCAGTTATTGACAAGCGCTGCAATTCATTGACAAGCTATTTTTCACTGCTTCCACTTGCCAATTTTCAATTGGCACAAAAATACGTCAATTGTCAATTTCAAATCGACAAGTGGAAACAAAGAATTATAAATATGTACAATAAAATTTTGATTTGATTTTAGAACTTTAGTTTTGTTTTAAGAGTTAAATTTAGGTTTGTTTATCTTTGGTTAACTCTAATCAACGGTTATTTTAGCTGATAACAATATCAGTTTCTTGAGGCAAATTTTAAGCACAGAATCTATGGTTTGGTTAGTTAACCCGAGAAATCGATAACCAGCCCATTTTGGTCGGTTAAAGGTATTTAAGCAAATTCGTTCTGGAATTTTGATTGTTCAAGCTTTGACATAGCCGTCAACAACACAACAATAAACGCAAAATATAGTGTGTTGTTTCGTATCAGGTTTGTCCACGCATTTTCAGCTGACAGATGAATACGATGCACACTTTGTGGAAAAAATTGAATGCATTACTGCGGCTTGGACCCGTTTGTGCTGAAATCACTCATGTTTAGTTAAATTTAAAAAAAAAATACATAAATCAATAAAATACCGAAACGTACACAAAATATAAACAATTTGAACCAATGATTAATTCTAACAAAACAACTGAATTTATAAATAAACTGGAAAACTGAAACGATTTGTCGCAAATCTATGGTTTGGTGACCAAAGTGAAGAATAATTGAACAAACGCTTTTTTACCACAGACATATATAATCATGGGTTAAACTAAATCTGAATAAACTGGCCCTAAAATAGGTTAAAATATAACTTGCTGAGAAAAGTCTGTAATTACTTTAAATTTCCTGATAAAGATACTAAAAAACACAATAAGGGTATTCATGCAACGTCGTAAGTTTACCAATTGCGTAAAATGGTAAGTTTACGACAAACGTTTCATGAACGCCCCAATTTGCTGTTTGTGGTAAATGGTGGTAAACCAATCAGATGTTTCACATGAGAGGGAACGAATGAATTGATAAAATGAATAAAATAAATAAAAAGAAAATTGAACATTTTCCTATTCCAAGTGTAGGATAATTAATTAGTCTATCAAATTGTATTAAGAAAACAAGTTTTAAAAGGGTAACGCAATTTACAATTCCAATATTTTTGCCGCGAACGAAAACTCCCTTTTTTGGAATTGGAAATTTCGTTATTTAATCTTTTTTAAAACTTGTTTTCTTAATACTTACAATTTGATGGACTAACTAATTATTCTATACTTGGTATAGTAAAATATGCAATTTCTATTTATAAATGCATCAAAAGTATTAAAAATGCATGCAAAGTAATTTTTTTCTGATTTCGCGCCTTTATTTCAAGTGTGAAATGTCACAATAACCTCGTCGCAAGTTTACCATCTCGGTTTTCCACACAAATTGGCGTAGTAAGTTTACCATCTCGTCGTAAATGATTTTCCATAAAAATGTTGATAGGTCACGTTACGAAGTTTACGACGTTGCATGAATACCCCTAATGACTGGCTGGAACTAGTAGGAGAATCTTGCGACGATTTAGAATAACATAAACTTATTTGTAGTAATCACTTTGGGAAAAAATGTAAAGAAATAGAATGTATAAAATCAAAACCAATAGCATTGTAATAACAACTAAATTAGTTCTTTATCAGGAAATTTAAATAATTTTACTCCTGAATACCTACTATGCGTATATATATTTTTAGTCTTCTTATACATATATAGATTACTCTTAAGACAAAACTAACGTTCTAAAATTAATTCAAATTTCTATTGTATTTATAAAAGGAAACAAAACTAACCAGGCATTCAAATTCAAATTGCTTTTTAAAAATACGATGGCTCAGTTTGGTATGCCGTCATAAAAAGGAACAAATTTATAACGTATCTATACATCTTTTGCATGAGCTCAGCTAACAATTTGAAATAGCCGACCGATGATTTTCTTTTCATCGAGGAACGAGGATTTTTGTTTTGTTTGCCCCTTCTTCCTTGTTATTCACACACACAAAATAAAACAAGAGCAGACAGTATAGTGACATAATAATAAGAATACAAACCGATCTATCAAGTGCGGCGACTGTTGTTTTCCTTAAGAGGACATTCATTATGGAGAACGAGAAGCATAGCATAAACGAAAACAGAAAAGCGTCATACCATACTTCATACACGATGCACTTATGCACACACACAAAGGATTACGCGCTGAGAGAAAAGCTTTTATTTTGTTGGACAATGAGAAGAGCTTTTTGTTGCACGATCGTTGTTGCACGATCGCAACCAATGCGGACATCAGCTAACATTATATTGCGTCATCTGTATTATATTGTCTTTGCTAATAGGGTGGTAGGTACATAGTTCCCGACCTCCTTAATGTTTTCGAAAACCTAACAGCCCAGGCCGTGAGTTCTTGATGGAGTTTAGATGAAACAATCTCCCTAATTCGTATGGATATCAAAAATGGATTGGCCCGGCAAATCTTTCTTTGGGTAGTTTTTCGTCCAATCTCCTTTCTTTGCGCTATCAACGCCATTGATTGGTTTCAATTTTGATAGCTCTGAAGTTCTGGAGTACACGATTTATTTTTACGCATTTTTGTACTGTGAAATCAATACACAAATTCCATTGCTGCGAACAAAATGACAATGTTTCAGAAGAACAAAATTAGCTAGCCTGATGGAATTTTCATATTTTTTCCCATCTCTCCGCGGAGCACTTGGATTTTCATGGCGCAGCACACTTTGGGAACTTCGGGATTAAATCATTAAAATCTATATTTTTTGTGTTCTCCTTTGTGATTGATAGTATAGCCAGATTTGTCAACCTATTTTGGCTCATTGTTGATCTTAAATAAGTCTTAATTTATTTTAATTTTGAAAAGCTTCGTTCACACGATGCCACTGAGACGCAAATTGTTAAATAAATTCTCATCGCCAATGACAGACCCGGTAACGAGTCTGAAAAGTCCCACTTAACAATGAAGCTTAATAATTCAAAGGCTGTCGAAATTTCTGCATCTTTTAAATTTATTTTTGCAGCTGTGAGTATGTGAGGCCTATTTCCCTCTATTGGAACAATAGCACGCAGTTCTTCTTCCGTTCCATACAGCAATATTTTCGGTTGAAGAGCTGAGAAAACTGACGCAATATCTTCCATGGCCATAGACCGATAAATAAGTTCAGTGTAAAATGTATTCTGACATTCTAACATGGATCTTAGTGTTCATCTTAGCATCTTGATCCTTTTCGCCTGACATAATTTCCTTCTTTTTTGTTCTTATTACACTTTTTTCTAGATAAATTTGAAAAATATTAAAATTGTAGATCTGTTATTAAAGCCAATTTTGGGAGGGAAGACTATTTTAATACATGTAGGTATAAGGTCTCCCCAATTTTTTGTTAAAAGAATAGGGCCATGCTTAAATGTATACAATTTGTATTCAAATACATTTTGCGACACAAAATTGTACAATTTTTTTTGTGCGTTTTATCTTTGGCATTATTGCCTATCACCGATGAACAACGTATGGCCTCCAGGAAGTGTCAAAATCTAATCGTCTCTATTGGAAAACCCTTTATATAGCCTTTATATATCATAGTTGCACAGCACATACACACACTAACGGAAGTAATAATTAAAAACAAAAAAACAAAAATAGGTGGCGCAATAGGCGGGTAGACACCCTAGGCTTAGCTACTCGCAACCATTCGTTTGTGTGGGTTTCTATTTCGGGGACTAATGGAGGGGACCTATACAATTTCATGCGGAGTCCGAACTCCGAAGGGCTGAATTGAGAAGCTTTTTCAGGACAGTCATACTCTCGGATGTTTCTCAGACGTTTAAAATGTATGCACTAACCACTACGCTACTGCGCCCACCAAGTAATAATTACATAATGTAAACATTTTACAACGGCCACAACCCATAAGCAGTTGTTAAGCCTTAGTCTTTGTCTCTAGAGGCAAATAACAAAAACAAGAACACCGACAGAATAATAAAAATATCAATTTAAGTGTTTATATTTGTAGGGCACATGCAGCTCTGTCTCATGGTGGGCATGAGCACATATACCGTGTAAAACACAGTATAATCTGAAATTTGTGTATCTACATAAACATAGGTATAATACCTTCGATTTCGCATGTTTTGAGATAAATGTTGCTCATTTGCTCATCCTCTGGACGGAGGAAAGATGAATGGTAGCTGCAAATACTCGGTGAATTAATGCCTAAAACTCGTTTTAAGCTTTCCTGTATTAATTTAGACTTATGAATATTATGTCAAGTTAAATGAAGCGAAGTAAGCTAAACTGAGGCCTAAGAGGAAGAATTTTTAAAATCCCTTTTTAGCGATAGTCTTAAATGTTCAGCGAAATATCATGAATATCATTTTTTAAACTTCTAGATCTAGCGGTTTTGGCCGGACTGTCCTTGTTGCATACAAATTCAACAGAGAAAACACTCTCAACCAAAAATTCGTCATTATCAAGTATCTATCTTATCTTGAAACCTCTATGCAAAAATTTAAGTTTCTACGTCCATCAATTTGTGTGGGCTTGGCGGTGTATTTTCGACTTTCTTTTATATTATGTATACATTATGTATGTATACATACCCGTTTAGAAGTATAGACACGTACTACATACATATAACAACAATCTTCAATACATCCTTAGCAGATCGTTAGATACTCATACCTATAGCATTTCTTTGTTTTTATTTTTCTCCAATAAATCTAATCATATGTGCATATAAATATTATATGTAAAATCGTCTTCATAAACACCTAATTTATCGTACTGAATAATTTCTAAGCCTTCATCTTTACAATAGCATAGCTAGTAGAATATAATATTATTGATCTATTCGTGAAAACTAATTATTTATATTTTGCTCAAACTTCCGCTTCATAAAAAGCGGTTATTAAAGTACCTACCTAAATACAACTTCTAATTAATTTTCATTCCGGAAGAATAATCAAATTAGTACCTACCTACCTAACCTACTTACCAACAATAATTTAATCGAATGCAGAATTATTATTTGGCTATATAAGTTATCTATCCACCACACCGTAATATCAATTCAAGAATAAATTAAATATTCCGCACCCCAGTGTCATCCCCATAGCCAAACACAGAAAGCTATCAAGCGTTGTCAACTATATGTTAATAAAAGATTTATGTCCCGCCCCTATAAATTCCATAAACTCATCATATATAAAACAGGCAATATGATATGTTCCCCTATCTCCCTGTATCAGGCTCGACTTTTAACCAAAGAAATGTCTGCCAGAAGTTGACATCCCATTCCATTTAAAATGAAGTGTCCTTTGGCTTGAAAAACATCACAAGCCAAAAGAACAGAATAAACAATAATAAAAAAAAATACATAAAAGCAAATGATACAAAAACACTAACCTTAACCTACCCCACAAAAAAAGTTTAGCGCGCTTTCTCTCTTGGCCCACTTTCATAATTCTTATCAACATTTTTGTGTAGTTAATCCCCCTTCAATGTCTGATTGTGAAATGAGGTGTTCTGCGATATTTTATATCGAAATCCCTTCCGCTTTGGGAGCATTTGGTCCAATTGAAGCTTTGAAGGGGTATCTATAGCTTTCCTGTGAAGTAGAGTCGTCATCATCTCCTGTCTACTTTTAGCTGAGACAGCCTTATACCTTCTGTCCTCGTTTTATAAGTGGGGAATTGGTTGTGGTATGTTAGATGGTGAAGGTGAAGATGAAGACAGGCGTTGGAAGCTTTCATCCTGCAGAGGATGCTACTTTGTGATGGTGAACATAATGTTTTAGTCGTTCGAACGCTGTTTAACTGATTTGGCCGTTGGGGGTTGCGAACATTTTGTAATAGTAGATGGATACGATTTACGAAATAAGGAAACATTTCGACATATTATGCCGTGTATACATTGCGTAGATGGGGACAAACGACAAAGGCACACACACAATGCATTTCCCACGTATAAGCATCGTCGGGCATTACTCGTCGGGGTTGAAATCAAACGGAAATGTTGCAAGTGATTTAGATGGAGTCGGGGACTATTTTTTATTTCCCATACATTATGGTGAGAACGGCCATTGTGCTCAACTGTAAGAAGATATAGCACTTTCCTCACATATTATAGAAAGGAAAAACAGAATCCACCAACTATCAGATGTAGATGATAATTGTGTGCACGCCGCACTGCTATGAAGTGGTGGTACTGCTGATGTACATACCAGAAAAAGGATGATATTTAATACATACATTTTGTTCGGTCTCCTTTGGATTTCTTTGTGTCTTGAATTAAGTTGCATTTCCCTCGTTTTGATTGAATGTTTTCTTTTCTTTTTTTTTTTTTGCTTCCATCGAAAAAGAAAATGAAAACATTAGGTTGCTCACAAGTGGAATATGGTAGGTATGTAGGGGAGTGGGAGCTCTCTCTGACCCAAATCATTTTTATCATCGTTCCTTTTTTCTTTTGTGTCCAGTTTTAGACGTATGGTATCCAATGGTAAGTATATCAAGAGGAATTTAAAATTTTAGAATGGATTATCGAAACTGTCAATCATTACGCATTACGCAGTATGCGCAAAATTGTATTGTTATACAAGGAACAATATTATTTACTGTTTGCTTACTACAATACCTACACATATTTGAAATGATTGATAGGACCATATATATGCGATAGCGATAGTAATAGCTGCAAGGCTGGACAATGGGTAGATATCAGATTTGACCAACCTATGATATTTATCTGATCCATGTTAAGCTCACGCAGCTATTCTGTTCACTAAGCCACAAAAAATCTCGTTTTGACTCCTCTGTTTAACCAACTTGCATAATAGATACCTAATTAGTACGACAGCGACAAAGCGACTCTTGCATAGGTATCATTCTCAAATTTGATAGCTATTAAACTTACTGGCACTGCATCATTTAGTATTGTATGATAAATGCTTTTATATGATTTGTTAAAGTTGTCATTTATACCGATTAAAACGAATGGCATGAGCTTGCCAACCCAGAGAAAGAGCCTATGGTATGATGATGAATGCGTGTATAGGAAAAAGGTGACAGAAGATGCACACAAGAAAGCGCTACAGCGCAAAACAAGGGCAGCGAGGCGAGAGAAGAGTACCGAGCCAGGAGAAGGGAGGAAAAGAAGATCCTGCGTAGAAAGAAGAGGGCTTACGCAGCATCCCAGCTCAAGGAGATCGAAGAGTCGCGCGATCGTAGGAAACCTAGTCACCGAAGCGCAGAGAATAGTAGATGTGTTTAAGCAGCATTTCCAGCAGCTGCTTAATGGGCATCATGTAGAGAGAGTGATAGGGCAAGAAGAGAACCCACGTCCAGTCAATGAAGAACTAGTTCCACCACCTAGTGTAGAAGAAGTTGGCCTAGCTATAAAAGGCTCTGATGGAGCTCTTTAAATACGGTGGTGATGTTTCGGTAGGGAGCATGACCGAATCATCATAAGGGTGGAAGAAAGCTTGCCCGATGACTGGACTATCAGGTCCATATGCCCCATCTACAAAAAAGGCGATCCTATGTCTTGCAAGAATTATCGAGACATATCCCTGCTTAATGTCGCATACAAGATCCTATCCAACGTACTGTGTGAACGTGTGGCTTCTTGCCCGGCAGATCGACTATAGACCAAATTTTCACACTGGAAATCTTGGAAAAGACCAACGAATTTCAAGTCGAAACTCACCACCTATTCATCGAATTCAAAGCCGCATGTGAATGCATACATCGTCAGGAGCTCTATATGGCGATGGCCGAATTCGGAATCGCGGCAAAACTGATTCAACTGTGTCGCGTGATGCTGGAAAACACGCGCTGCAACGTGCAGTTTGGAAGTAGCTCTTCCAAATTATTTCAAACATGCACGGGTTTTCGGCAAGGAGACGCGCTATCATGCGACTTCTTCAATCTCGTACTGGAGCAGATAGTGCACAGGGCAGGTGTCAACACGGAAGGCACTATCTATAACAGGTCCGTCCAGCTGCTAGGGCTATGCGGACGATATCGACATCATCGGTCGCTCCCAGCGTGCCGTGATAGAAGCGTTCACGGCGATTGAATAGCAGGCGAAATCCGTTGGCCTTGAAGTAAATGAGGACAAGACTAAGTACATATGCTATCAACAAAGAAACCAGCATCTGTACACCGCCTAGGACAAAACGTCACTATTGATAGCAACAATTTCGAGGTAGTTAAGGAGTTCACCTATCCCAGAGTAAAAATAAACTCCACGAATGACACCCTAGTGGAGATCCGGAGAAGAAGTAGCCGAACTGAGGCTACTGTGGGGTTACATGTGTTCCATCACTTTACAAGGTGGCTGAGATTTATACAGAATAATGTAAATGGCGAGACCCGCGGGTGTAAGTGCTACATCGTGCGATACATAATGTATAATTATCTAATCGGCGAGACACAAATGAGTCTGCCCTCGGCTATACAGGCGTGTTTATTTTACACCTATACCGTTTCATTTGAACACTTATATAGTTATATTGGTAGGTTTTTTTTTCTTCATTATAGAATTTCAACAATAGCTTTGAGGTGGTCGTGTTGGTGCAGATGTAACTTTTACTTTACTTTTGGTGGCGCTTACAGTCCGGGGTGGACCACGGCGTCAACCAACAAGCCCCTCCATCCAGCTCGGTCATTCGCTAGCTGCCTCCAGTTACGCGCACCAAGTTGGTTGAGGTTGTTCTCCAATTGTGCGCGCCACCTAAGGTGGGGTCTTCCTCTGCTGGAGGCTTTACTTCTTAGATGCCTTCTTAGTCCGAAGAAACAGCGATTGGCAAGAGTGAGTGAGTGGGACCCAGGTAGACAAAGTCTTTAACTACTTCGAAGTTGTATCTGTCCATCGTGAGGTTTTGTCCGAGTCGCCTATGTTGAGAGTCCTTTCTCGTTGACAGCATATACTTCGTTTAGTCCTCATTAACAGCCAGACCCATCTTCGCCGCCTCCATTTCGATGCTTGCAAATGCGCCACTGAGAGCTCGCCGCGTTCTCCCAATAATGTCAATATCATCAGTATAGGCAAGTAGTTGAACGGACTTTTGAAAAATTGTACCTCTGGTGTTGGTGCAGATGTAACATTACTGTTTAACGCACAGAGGACTTGTGCAAAGTGCAACCCCTGCATGGCCTCACTGTTTGTGTAGATATAACCATGAGATCATACACAATCGAATACTGACAACAGCTTTGAAAGGCGGGGACCAAAAATACAATATTACAACAACAAAATGAAATATGTACAAACGAAGAAAATGATATTTCCGGAGAAGTTCGAAGTTGCAAGGTCACTGATATCTAAGGCGCCACGCCTCAGAGGATTACAAAATGGAGCGTGGCACTTCTGCCACTTGTGATTTCTGTTTGCATTTACAACCAACCCACCTAGCCGTTTGTCTTCCACAAATTCGGAGAAAAGACTAAAACTCTGGTGAAAATGTTAGATCTTAGATGATGGTAAGAGGCGCACCATCTACATCAAACGGAAAAGCAATGCCTCTCAGAGTGGCTATAAAAGCTCAAAATGCCGGCAGAAAACGCCCTAAGTTATTGGGAATAATGCTCCTCGTAGCAGAGCGGATAGTCAGAATAATATGGCAAATTCAAAAAAGGTGCTAAAGTAAAGCCTCTGAAGGCTGATAAAGTCGTAAATGACGACAGCTGCAGGTCGTCAGCGACGGTCGGAAATCTCGCACTTCAAAGGTTGGTCTCATTCCTTAAATGAGTACAAAATGTGAAAGTAAAACCATTCATCAAAGTGGTAAAGAAATAAAGAGCCAGCGTGTAGTGGTTCCCACAAAAATAATGTTAAAATTTTAAAGTTTTTCCTACATTTGTTTTTGCGATATTTTATCCATGACAAGCTACATATTTATAACATCTCTGTCGAGTGGACCGCCTGAACGACTTAGCCGACCAAGCCCCACGCTTACGGCGCGAGCCATTACGTTTTTTTATTTTGACCACAATGACGGAGTGAAGCTTTTCCGGTGATACTCGATTTTGATCGCTCTCTTTTTGCCTGAACCATCGTGGAAGCGTGATCAAATACGAAAGTTGAGCCTCGTAGTTTCTTATTTTTTTTTTGGTGCTTAGCCACCGTAGAGTGTATGAGGATAAGCTAAACTCATTATAATGCTCGCGGTCTAAAATTTATTATAAACGCTAAGAACTAAAAGAAAAGGTGAAAAAAAAAAGTATCACCGAAAAATACGGCATTAATGTGCCATTTATCCGTGCAGTGTAGAAAATTCCTTGCACCATCATTACAAAAGAAGCAAAAATAAATCTTCGAAATCAGCAGTGATTTTTATTCAGTCGGTTGATTGTGTGAATACACGCCCGAAGTGCAGCCAAGATTACGGTTTTCGTACCAAGCACTACTCAACTCTACCCAGTTAGTGGCGGGGCATCGTCAATCGGAATAACCGTACGGTACTACTATTAAACCGTAGAAATCAATCATTTTTGTGATTAGCGGAAAAGAGCCATCTCTCGGGATCTACAGTGCCCACGCTAAGAAAACAATTCAATGGTCATAAGCAGCACACAGCTTCCATTGTGACAGGCATCTTGCAGTATAACCGTCCACACGCAGCCAACAATCGGTCGTGATCTTTAAACTTAAATTTGGAGTTATAATTTCCTTTAGTTTTGTTATTAATTTCCATAAAAAGTAAACAAAAAAAATATATATAAAGTAACATAAAAAAAAGGAATATAAAAAAAAATAAAAATATATGTATAAGTATATGAAAAGCCTTAGTGAAAACGTAAAATCTAATATCACAGTTATAGTGTTCATTATCACAATAAATTATTGTATCCCTATATATTTGATATAATCTAGAGTGTATGTATAATCATTTTTTTTGAAAGCAAAGTTCTTGTGAGTGTTATTTTGATGAGGTAACAGTTTTGGATTATATTGAGCCCCCGATCCAGTTTTTGTGCGCACAACAGCTGCTGAGTTATTATGGTATGTACAAAATAATTTTTTTTCTATTTTTTTTCCATTTACAAGAGCTTTCAGTTTTATTTAATTTGTTTTTTTTTTCTTTTTAATTGACAATGTCATTGTTTATTGAATTAAAGTTTATCGTTTTCATATACCTATGAATAGATTTTGAATTTTTCATGCAAAATAATAAACAATTTGAATTTAAATGAAATTGATTTTCCTATTTGCTATGGTGCACTAAAGCGGTAAGTTTGACTAAGATGAATTGTGGGTGGTGCTCGCGGTAGATTGAGGTAGGGAGGGGTATTATGAATTGGGGACTATCCAGAATAGAAAAATGGGTACATGGATAGTACGGAGCGGTGCAAATTTTGCAAGAGGGACAACCCAAGGTAGAACAACACCTACAATTACAACCTACAACTACCAAGAATGAGAATGGATACCTGAGAACCCTATTAGGCACGTTAAATTATTTATTTATTTTGTGTGGTAAATTCGGAGTGAAAGATCTCACCCCATCCGGCGAGTATTAGCTAGGCTACAGGAACGTGCCAAACCCAACTCCAGCTTTAAGGGGCAAACATACATCATGCCCCAACCACCACAAATAAATTGGCGCCCAACGATCGAGGCCGAGGTTTACTATCGTAAACTTTTTGATACAAAAGCGTCGATGAGTATCTAATTTCATACCGTGAAAAAGAAGATCCATCAGTACCTTTTCCAAAGTACATTTGATCATTCAAGCGAGTTTTAAACCTGCGTATTAGAGAATTAAAATCGTCATAATTATCAAGTGTACATACTTCCATTAACATTTTTGTGGAAAGGAAAACGAAACGCTTATGAAGCAAGTTCATTTTCTTCCACAGTGTTTGCCTTATGTACCGCAATAATTTAAATGCAGTGAACATTTAGGTAATTTTTGTATTTAATCAGAGTATCCATAATTTTTCACATACGTTTGCCTACTTCAATTTGCGAAGCGAGTAACTACCCATAATTTAGTCAAAGTCAAACGATAAATTATTTGATAGACAATCCTTGATATTTTAAAAACACCATTATCCTAATTTCAACGCATAATACATAAAAAAATGAGTAATCCACATGGGGCTGTACCAAAGCAGCGTAAGAATTTAAGGTCGCAAACGCAAGGTATTTTGGACATGAGTTTGCATGAAAACAATAATTCTTCACTTAACAGTTCTAGGCCGTTGGTCGTGCACTCGCCTAAAAGAACTGCAATTCCAAAACCTACGTTACAAACTGCAAAAAGTCCAAGGCCAGCTGGTCAATCAGATCAGGTTATCGAGTCAATTCGCGACTTTAACATTGAATCCGACAACATCGATAGACCGGACATACCACAAACAATTTCTCGCGAACTGAATGGCACTTCTCTAAACCATTCCTCCGCAGTCATGGATTTAATTTCGCAGGAAGATGAGTGTAGTAATGAGGTTGTCGGTAACCACATACAAAAGTTTATTAAAGACAGCTTGAGTAGTTTTCAGAAGTCGATGATCAAATCGGTGAACGACATTATACAGGATTCTGTCCAAACCACTCTCAATAATGTCTTGTCGAAAAATTCTAAGCCGGATAACAAAAAACCCAGACGTCCTAAAAATAATAAAATATTCGACACCTTTTCTAGCAACAACAATAGAAATAATGTTAGAGATAGTCTTCCAATATCACGTGGTATCAGACAAACTCTGAATAGTTCTAGTAATCCTGTCCGAGCGAATGTGGTCACTGACCCTGCTCATAACTTTTATAATTATACTTCTCAAGAAGATGGTGAGAGGTATGTAAATGCTTTAAGTCCCCCTGGGCAGCAAGCACAAACTCAACTATCGAACGAATGTAGTCGCAAGTTAGATTTAGACAGATGGGGAGTTCGGTTCGATGGTACTTCCAAGACCATGGCGGTTGAAGATTTCATCTTCCGGGTTGAGGTTCTCAAAGAGAATTACAATATGTCTTGGAGCGATGTAATTAAGAACTTTCACTTATTGCTTTCAGATATTGCCCAATCTTGGTACTGGCAATATCTACGAAATCAACCAAGAACAAATTGGCAACACCTTCGTAATGCGTTGTTAAAACAATTTAAAACCCACGAAACGGACTTTGAAATAGTGAAGCAAATTATGGAACGTCGTCAGTTCAGTAATGAACGATTTGACGATTTTTATAATGCGATTTTGCACCTAAAGAATCAACTTAGAGATCCAATTTTCGATTCAGACTTGCTAAAAATAATAAAGGGCAATATTAACAGCAAGCTCATGACTCTCATATATCCGATGCCTATATCTTCACTGGACCAGTTTCGTGAAGAATGCCGACGTGCAGAAAAATTAATTTTATCCCGTGACCTATATCGGGGGCGTATGAATAATATTCCTAATAGAAATATTAGTGAACTGGAACAAGAAACTGAGTTAGACCCTTTTATTGAAATTAATGCTATTTCACACCATCGTCTTCGTCCAATGGTTTGTTTTAATTGTAAAATAGCGGGTCACAGTTTTGTTGCGTGTCCCTCACCTGCGCGCAATCTGTTTTGCTATCGTTGCGGTTTAGATAACGTAACAACACCTGAGTGTCCTAACTGCAATCCTGAAGCGGGAAACAGCAGATCGAGCGCGAGGAGAGCCGGAGAATCACGCTCGACCCAAACACCACCGGTTTAAAAACATTTGACGTGAGCACAAACACCGAGCCTATTGATATACCACCTATTACACCTATAATATTGAAAAATACAGAGGCTCCTAAACGCAATAACTTAGTTTCAACACATGTCCCAATAAACCGAAAGCCTTACAACGAAAGACTACATATATATAATGAACTGAGATCCAGACTTCTTTCCTTGGAAGAAGTTCAACTTTCAAAAGATCTCAAGTGTTACAATAAATCCCGGCTAAGACAAAGAAAAAGAAAAATATATCATAAATTTATTGACTCGTCATCATTTGATACGCATATCGATTCCCGACCTTACATAAACATCAAAATTTGTAATGAACAGTTCACTGGCTTATTAGATAGCGGAGCTAATGTATCCTGTTTGGGGAAGGATTGCCTTCAAGTTGTTGAAAGGTTAGGAATACCAGTGCTACCATTTATGTCAGAGGTCAGGACTGCGGATGGAGCAGCTCAAAAGATAGTAGGCAGAATTATTGTTACGATGAATTACAATGAATTATCTGAAAAACTAAATCTATATCTTGTGCCTTCCCTATCTAAGCAGCTCTATCTAGGAATCGACTTCTGGCATAGATTCAAGATTGCACCTGATTTAGTTTCGGAAATCGCTTGCATCGATAATATTATCGATGACACTCAGCATGTACTTTCAACAACACAACAGAAACGATGTCAGGAAGTAATAGATAAGTTTCCGTCATTTGCTAAGCTTGGTTTGGGTCAAACCAATGTTGAAACACATGTGATTGACACAGGTGATGCCGAGCCAGTGAAACAGCGGCATTACCCCGTTTCGCCCGCTATTCAAAAACTTCTTTTTGAGGAATTGGATCGCATGCTTTCGTTGGGAGTTATTGAGGAAAGTCAAAGTGCGTGGAGTTCCCCAGTGGTTCTCATTAGGAAACCGGGAAAGAACCGCCTTTGTCTTGATTCTCGCAAAGTTAACTCCCTAACGAAAAAGGATGCGTATCCTCTTCCTCACATAGAGGGTATGCTAGGACGGCTAAAGGACACCTATTACATATCCAGCGTCGATCTTAAGGATGCCTTTTGGCAAGTTCCTTTAGAGAGGATGTCCAGAGAGAAAACAGCATTCACTGTGCCTGGGCGACCACTCTATCAATACACCGTCATGCCCTTTGGATTGTGCAATGCAGCTCAAAGGATGTGCCGGTTGATGGACAGAGTGATCCCAGCGGCGCTTAGGGAACTCGTGTTTGTTTATCTGGACGACCTACTCATTATGTCAAGTAATTTCGACAGTCATATGCAGCTTCTTGAAACGGTGGCACAGTGTCTTAAGAACGCGAACCTCACCATAAATGTCGAGAAGTCACGTTTTTGTTTTAGGGAAGTTAAATATTTGGGACACATAGTTGGCCAAGGCCATATCAAGCCAGACCCAGATAAGGTGTCTGCAATAAACGACTTTCCTCCACCAAAATCCCTAAAACATATGCGAAGATTTCTGGGCATGTGTGGGTGGTATCGTCGTTTCATAAAAAATTATGCAACCTTATCCGCCCCGTTGACAGATACCTTGAAGAAAGGCAAGAAATTTGAGCTGGACGAATCGGCAATGACAGCATTTTCGGCATTAAAAGAAGCCCTGATAACGGCTCCGGTTTTGTGTAATGCTGACTTCACAAAACCATTTGTTATACAATGCGACGCGTCAAACCTTGGAATTGGTGCCGTACTATTTCAACTAGATGACGAAGGAAACGAAAGACCAGTAGCCTTTTACTCGCAAAAACTGAACACTAGTCAGCGTAATTACAGTGTAACGGAACAAGAGTGTTTGGCAGCTGTTCAAGCTATCCATAGATTCCGACCTTACGTCGAAGGGACACATTTCACTGTAATTACGGACCACTCAAGTCTTAAGTGGCTAATGTCATTAAAAGATTTGAGTGGGCGGCTGGCTAGATGGTCGTTAAGGCTGCAGGCTTTCGACTTCGAAGTCAAGCATCGGAAAGGTTCTTTTAATGTCGTTCCTGATGTGTTATCAAGGGATTTTGTCGAAGAAATTACTGCCATAGCTACTGCCTCTTTTCCTATAGATCTCGCCTCCCCAGAATTTCAGTCTCGTGAATACTGTGAGCTTGCTGAGTCAATAACAAAAACGCCGACTAATTTCCCTGATTTGTCCGTGCAAGATAATCTCATATTTAAAAAGGTCTACCCCAGCGACGAAGACATTGTTAAATCTGAATTTCAGTGGAGACTTTGGGTTCCGAAGAACCTTACTCTTGCTTTAGTAACTAATGCTCATAGTTCGCTAGAATCTTCACATGGAGGCATCGCCAAAACACTGCATAGATTACGACAGTTGTATTTCTGGCCTAGCATGACTAAAGATGTTCGCAGTTTCGTAACAAATTGTGACATATGTAAGAAAAGCAAATCATCGAACAAAACTCTTAGACCTCCTATGCTAAGCCGTGTTCAAATAGATCGTCCATTCCAAAAAATATTCATAGATTTTATGGGCCCGTACGTACGATCTAAGCGGGGGAATCAATATCTTTTTGTCGTTCTGGACTCATTTTCGAAATACGTTTTTCTCAAACCTATGACACGAGCGTGTTCGAAACTTGTGACACAGTATCTTGAACAGAGCATTTTCAGTGTATTCGGAGTTCCGGAGACAATCCACTCCGATAACGGTAAACAATTTGTGTCCGCGCAATTCCAACAATTTTTGACCAAATTCGGCATTAACCACGTAAGAACAGCATTGTATTCTCCACAGTCGAATGCATCCGAGCGTGTTAACCAATCCATTCTCTCAGGTATAAGATCCTATTTGAAAGAAGACCACAAGGAATGGGATTTGCATGTCCACGACATCCAAAAAGCTCTTTGTTCTTCTGTTCACCAAGCTACAGGTGTCACTCCTCATTATGCCTTATTTGGTACTGAAATGGTAACACACGCGGGTGCATATCGACTGCTTAAAAATTTAAATGCTCTGAATGAAGGGGATTTCCAACTTCTTCCGACTGCAGATCGCCTTAGTCTTATAAGGTCGAAAGTTAAATCGAATATCGCAAAGGCATTTGATAAGAATGCAAGAATATATAATCTTAGGTCCACAATTCAGCGCTTTCTTCCTGGCGAGGAAGTTTACCGCCGCAATTTCGTGCTAAGCAATGCTGTTAAGCATATAAGCGCCAAACTGTGTCCGAAATTTTTAAAATGTAGAATTGTGCGACCTATAGGAAAATGTATGTATGAGGTCGAAAATCTGAAGGGGAAGAAGATTGGAAATTATCACTGCAAAGACCTCAAGCGATGATCGTGAAAATTTGATATTATAGAGCATGAGATACAGCCGTGGGTCGAGTCACACGTTATCAAAATTTTAATATTTTATCTTGGTGGTTCACCTGTTTTTACAAATTTTTTTTGGCCTACATAACTTCCGTCAAAAACTTTTGGCTTTGTAGTGGTTCCCACAAAAATAATGTTAAAATTTTAAAGTTTTTCCTACATTTGTTTTTGCGATATTTTATCCATGACAAGCTACATATTTATAACATCTCTGTCGAGTGGACCGCCTGAACGACTTAGCCGACCAAGCCCCACGCTTACGGCGCGAGCCATTACGTTTTTTTATTTTGACCACAATGACGGAGTGAAGCTTTTCCGGTGATACTCGATTTTGATCGCTCTCTTTTTGCCTGAACCATCGTGGAAGCGTGATCAAATACGAAAGTTGAGCCTCGTAGTTTCTTATTTTTTTTTTGGTGCTTAGCCACCGTAGAGTGTATGAGGATAAGCTAAACTCATTATAATGCTCGCGGTCTAAAATTTATTATAAACGCTAAGAACTAAAAGAAAAGGTGAAAAAAAAAAGTATCACCGAAAAATACGGCATTAATGTGCCATTTATCCGTGCAGTGTAGAAAATTCCTTGCACCATCATTACAAAAGAAGCAAAAATAAATCTTCGAAATCAGCAGTGATTTTTATTCAGTCGGTTGATTGTGTGAATACACGCCCGAAGTGCAGCCAAGATTACGGTTTTCGTACCAAGCACTACTCAACTCTACCCAGTTAGTGGCGGGGCATCGTCAATCGGAATAACCGTACGGTACTACTATTAAACCGTAGAAATCAATCATTTTTGTGATTAGCGGAAAAGAGCCATCTCTCGGGATCTACAGTGCCCACGCTAAGAAAACAATTCAATGGTCATAAGCAGCACACAGCTTCCATTGTGACAGGCATCTTGCAGTATAACCGTCCACACGCAGCCAACAATCGGTCGTGATCTTTAAACTTAAATTTGGAGTTATAATTTCCTTTAGTTTTGCTATTAATTTCCATAAAAAGTAAACAAAAAAAATATATATAAAGTAACATAAAAAAAAGGAATATAAAAAAAAATAAAAATATATGTATAAGTATATGAAAAGCCTTAGTGAAAACGTAAAATCTAATATCACAGTTATAGTGTTCATTATCACAATAAATTATTGTATCCCTATATATTTGATATAATCTAGAGTGTATGTATAATCATTTTTTTTGAAAGCAAAGTTCTTGTGAGTGTTATTTTGATGAGGTAACAGTTTTGGATTATATTGAGCCCCCGATCCAGTTTTTGTGCGCACAACAGCTGCTGAGTTATTATGGTATGTACAAAATAATTTTTTTTCTATTTTTTTTCCATTTACAAGAGCTTTCAGTTTTATTTAATTTGTTTTTTTTTCTTTTTAATTGACAATGTCATTGTTTATTGAATTAAAGTTTATCGTTTTCATATACCTATGAATAGATTTTGAATTTTTCATGCAAAATAATAAACAATTTGAATTTAAATGAAATTGATTTTCCTATTTGCTATGGTGCACTAAAGCGGTAAGTTTGACTAAGATGAATTGTGGGTGGTGCTCGCGGTAGATTGAGGTAGGGAGGGGTATTATGAATTGGGGACTATCCAGAATAGACAAATGGGTACATGGATAGTACGGAGCGGTGCAAATTTTGCAAGAGGGACAACCCAAGGTAGAACAACACCTACAATTACAACCTACAACTACCAAGAATGAGAATGGATACCTGAGAACCCTATTAGGCACGTTAAATTATTTATTTATTTTGTGTGGTAAATTCGGAGTGAAAGATCTCACCCCATCCGGCGAGTATTAGCTAGGCTACAGGAACGTGCCAAACCCAACTCCAGCTTTAAGGGGCAAACATACATCATGCCCCAACCACCACAAGCGCAAAGCCAGCGTAAAACAAACAAACCAATATTCAAATCATCAACAAAAAAGAAGCGATCCAGATGCAATTTTAGTATCAAAGGCGAACTCTCATATATGTTCAAATAATATCGCAAGTTAAGGCCGATCTCAAACTCAACTTTAGTTAGTCGGTAACAAGGATCATCCCCTTATCCTGCTATTTTAACTGAAGGAGGCAAGTGAAAAAAAAAAGAAAAGTTCAAGGCAATACTGAGTGAAACTCTCGACACTAACGCGGATGTCTGGACTCTGACACTGCGCCGAATGACGATAGAAATCAAAGACATAGACGATGTCGCTACCAAGGGGGTAGTAGACATAGACACATCCCGAACCCTTCGGCTTCGGCTGTATCCAAGTCGCGTTTAACGTTTAACGTTTTTCGTTTCGTATTATCTAATTATCTATCTAATTTAACGTTAGATAGCGCAAACGAAATGCAGGATTAAGATTGTTTGTGTATTCTGCTGCATTCGCTTTTGCATATAGTGTTAACTAAACAATGGCAACTTTAACATCTGGTTTTGCTAACAAAACGATAGAACCTACCAGAAGAACAAACTTCATATCGACCAATATGTCTGCTTGATACAATAAGAAAAACCGTAGAACGTATCATATACTGTAGACTGCTCGAGGTGGCAAACGATAAAGCATTCAGAAAAATAACCTTATACCATCGATGCTATAAAGGCGGTACATAGCATTACTGTGTTGAAAATGGAAAGAAGGGATAAAGAGATACAAAATACCCTTCATTTCAGCTTAAATAAGCTTCATGTTAAATTGAGTTCACACTGGCTGTCATCGACATCATCAATTAGTAATTTTTAATACTCGATAAACTTTGGTACTTATCCACTTATTCCCGAACTTCATACTTTATTGTAGGATAACGCAACATCCTGCCGTTTAAGAAAATCCATGCAGCTCCAAATATACACATCCTTACTACGCTTGCATTCTCGTATATAAGCAAACGTTCGAGCAGAGAATTTTCGTCTTATTGCATTTTAATATAAATCCATCAGTAGATATACTATACTCTGCAGTCGTGCCGTTTTGAATTGAATGCGCTTTCTGTATCTATGCATTAGTAGTAGTTGATTTATATTCATTTTGCTTGCAGAAATCAACAGAAATTGTAGACTACTTGGATTACAAAATAACAATCTTGTTTCGATAGATCAGTAGGGATTTCCATAATGCATATTGTGTACTCTCATGTTTCTCCCTCTCCTCATTTTGAAGCGAGTGTAGATATGGCCATATGGGTGAATGCAAATCCAAAATGTATTATTTATTATTTGTTTGTGTGCTCTTTTATTATTCATTGGCGAGATGGAATCGACTGCATCCAAATGTTGATTTAAATAAACTATGGCTCAAAAGCATCAAAGTTCGTTATATGTTAACTCTGTCTAGGGTTAATGTGAGATTAAATTCCATTGAAAGGATTTTGGAATAATATTTCGTATTGTGCGGGAATGATAAGATTGCTCGTAAATGGGCGTTCCTTATTCATATAGACGTTCTTTATTTATCATCATCATAATTTTTAATCTCCCGTCTTTTAATAACAATGTTCGCAGCTGTAAGATGTTAGTGTGGATTTTTGTTTAACTTTGAATCTTCCTCAATGGACTCAAAATCATCAGGCACATTCGGACTTAGAGTTTGTGTGCCAAGGATTCTTTAACACGTCTAAGTTCTTCTTTTTGTTATTAATCCCTAAGGAAGCAAATCCTTAAGCAGATTTACTAACCTTAAAGAAATGATTCACTGTGAGAACTGCGATTTAAAATCGGATGCAATTCTTATTAAATCGAATCCTTTCAAGTGAGGTACTTATTCCTTTTAATCAATTTTTGTTGTTTGTCACTCGGCGGCTTAAATAACGCATTTCCATTTGGAAGCAATCTACCTGTTTCATCATCATCTCATACCTAAAACAGTTTGTCCTCAAAATTGAAGATAAATGCCCAGACCAAACGGTAAGAGCTAGGAAGCCGTCTTTCTTTTGCCCGTATTTGTCGAATGCGGTATGGGTCAAGCATCGACATTTTGTCTGTTTGTCTGCACGAAAGATTGCACACTAAGCTAAGCACATCAGGTAAGCATATAGCTATATCGAATTTCTATTTCTTAAAAATTAATTTAAAGTTCGTATTGTCTGAAAAAACAATCTCAAATAAGGTTGTTTTTTTATTGCTAAAGGCGGGCTAAGCAAAGCAAGCAAGCAAAAAAAAAATCGATATCGGCAGAGCTTGTAAGATATTTTAATTGAAAGATTATCAGAAGGTGCCGATAAATATTTAAAAAAAAATTTATAAAAAAGTTTGCAATTTATATTTTGTTTCATATATCCTACCAGAAAAATTCCCATATCCATAGATACACGACAGACCTTATTTAAAAACAAACCCTTTGCAAACTCAATTGAATAGGTACAGACTACAATTCGTTGAGGAATTTGTTGTGTTATTTTCCTCAACCGTCCTTGAAAGTTTTTGTTTTTCTATTGCTTTCCAGTCAATTGAACCATTTCAGAGCAGAAAAGATTTTCTCGAATTCGCAGTGAGTTTGTTGATACGACAGTCTGCTGTAATTTGGCAAATGGTTTTTGTTTTCTGCAAAACTATATAGCCATGATTGTGTTGGCCCATTATTAAAGCATCGTTTTGTGGAAAGATAATCCTTTAATTTAAAGATAACAATGAATGTAGTATATAAATGTATATGTATTTGTTTTCTATCTCAACAGGAATTTTGGTTGGCTTTGGTTGATAATCGAAACTTCTGCTTAGATGTGAATTGATGAAATTGTGTTTTTGAAAATAAAAAAGAGTATTCAAATAATAACTTTATTTTGCGTTACAAAAAAAAAAAAAAAACGAATAGCTGAGTGAATAGTGAGTTAATGGAAGGTTTAAATAGCGAATTTCGCGACTTTGTAATTTTCTTATTTATAATGTAGGTGGGTTTTTTTTATTGTGACCTCAACTCGGTTAATGGAACGTTTAAATAGCGAATTCCGCGACTTTGTAAATTTTATTATTTATAATTTAGGTGGGTTCTTTTTATTGTGACCTCGAACTTGCTGTATAATGCATTGTATCCGCCGGGGTTCCACAGCTTGAAGATTGGAGTAAGTATTTAGTTCCAGCGACTTGGTATCGTGACAAAATAATATCGGATCCATTTTGCTCTCACATTCAAGCAATCATTTATGCCAATTGAGATGCCAAAAGAAAGATACTGGTACATTAACTTGTCTTAAACTAGCAACAAGAAAAATAGCTAAGATCATCGCCGTTGTAGCAATAAATGGTAGGAAAATGGATTATCATTAACTACATACATCCTTCCGGCCACAGGGATTATTGTCGTTTATCGCTCCGAAGATGTCTTGGCCTTAAAAATATTGGGCCTTACCAATAATCATTTTTAATCTTCAAATATTTCTACGGTCACAATGGATAATATATATGGTAATTGTCGCCATTGTGACTTCGTAAAAGTTAGCCTGGACACTAAAAATGAGTATTAGTATCGCGAATTTACTTTAAAAAATATCGTTTATTGAGCGGACAGATCGGTCTCAAAATTGGCTCGGTCCGACATTAATCTGTTTTGTTAAAGCTTTAAAGTAGACCCCGAATTGCCTATATTTGGAAGTTGTTCTTTCTATACTGAATAACCCGAACGTTTAGTACTGCATAGTATTTTGCATTTGATAGACTTCTGCTAACCTGCTGCCATTTCTTTGCGCAAAATCGACTTCTACCTTGAGTTAGAATAGAGTTGCCTTCAGAATGGAGAGAAAATTTAGTGAAACAGACCCGCAAATGTTGTCATAGCCAAGCT
The DNA here is from genome assembly GCA_955612985.1 of Cheilosia scutellata. Classification (NCBI taxonomy): domain Eukaryota; kingdom Metazoa; phylum Arthropoda; class Insecta; order Diptera; family Syrphidae; genus Cheilosia; species Cheilosia scutellata. Next base: position 93,296,230 of record OY015312.1, read on the forward strand.
TCGAAATAAAATCGAGCCATTTTAAATACTAATGCCCTACGAACTTAGTTTTCAGTAATGGACACATTTTATCAGTAACAATTTGTACCTACTTGTAGATATATTGATTGATTTGATTTTATTAGCTGTGTAATGCTATTTACAATATTTACAATTCAATAATTTAATTTTTGTTTAAGTACAAATATTTTACATATCTCTATTAATATATTTCATAGAAAATACTCTTAAATTAAAATAATTTCTTTTACAAAGCTTATTACATTTCTTTTATATTCATGGATATTCCTCTCTGACTTTACTCTATTTGGTAGCGAGTTAGAAAGTTTAAACCCATTATAAATAATGCTATTCTGAGATCTGCTGTTTCTAAACGAGACTAATATTAAATTATCGCCATTTCGCAATAAATATGGCTGTACATCTCTAACATACTGGATAAATTTTGACAAATATTCAGGCAAACACTTATTTTTAATTTTGAACACATAAAGCAAAACATTTACATATATTCTTTGTTTCACACTGAGCCACATTAATGTATTTAACATAACACGTAGGTACTGGTGTATAAATATTGCAACGTATAATTGTTCTCATTGCCTTATTTTGCAACCTCTGCAATGAGTTAAGAACAGTTTGACTTATTAAATATAATATCGATGAGCAGTATTCAAAATGAGGCTTGATCATTACATTTATATATATTTATAGCCGTAATAGTGTTTATAGATCTCCTAATACGTTTTAAAAACCCTATTTTCTTCGAATTTTTTTTGATGATAAAGTTAGCGTGCACATCAAATTTTAATTTGCTATCAATGATAACCCCCAAATATTTTATTTCTGTAACCTGCTCGATTATTTCATTATAAATTGATAAATTTAAATTTGCATTATCATTTATTATTAGACATTTCGTTATCTGCACATTTAGTTTTAATCTGTTGCTTTTTAACCAAAGGCAAATGTTCTGGAGATCTTCCATCATTAACCGTTGACATTCTTCAGAATCTATCTAATATCTACTTTTAAAGATTTTAAGATTGGACAACAATTAGTTCGGCAGCATACAATAATATGGATTCCATTGTTTAGCTCGTAAGTACGTTTCTTTGTTAGTAATATGTAATATCTATAAGGCTGTGATTTATTTGTAGAGTTTCGGTGTCATCCTTTAAAGGATGTCCTTCATTAGCTGGCTATATGGATAATTTTGCGTCAAATTCTCACGACACTTTTCCAAAAATAAGGAAAAAATGTGGTATGAAAACAATTCTCACAACTATTCGTCGTATTATTTCGAATGCTAAGCATATAAAAAGACTAAAAATCAAGAAGAAGTCACCCCTTAACCCGGTTCGAAAAGCGCAAAGCCTCCGTTTTTGTCGCGCACATGTGACCTGGACTTAGTAGAAGCATTTTAGACGAAAAGAATTAAATTTGGAAGCCCTGGATTTGAATATCATCGAAAATGTTTGGCAATGGTTGACACGTCAATTTTATGGATCGGGACACAATATTCGAATGTATCGAAACTAGTCCAAGGCATCGAATCAGCTTGGAGCGAGCTAAATTATTTGGCCAATTTGTACATGCATCCCTTCCAAACCGGATGTGTGCATTTTAGAGCAGAAAGGTGGCTCAAAACATAATTGAACAATTTTTTTAAAATCTAAAGGGGAGTCGGACAGAATCCCGAAAAATGTAATCCCGAAAGCCCAAAATCCCGATAGCCCAAAATCCCGAAAACCCAAAATCCCGAAACCACACAATCCCGAAAAACCAAAATCCCGTAAATTTTTTTAATTTTTTTTCCCTTCGTCACATAACGTTTTCTTAGTTGTTGCGTCTCACCGGCAATTATTTTAGCCAAACATATTTTTTTACACCGATTTGCTCTTCACATAAAAGAGCAATCAGTGAATATACACCAATGTGTGAATGCCCTGCGAGAACTTTCAGCCGGCGGCGGCGCGCGGTGCCACGCCTCTACGTTGTTCTGTGTCCTCGCCAGATTTTGTTTCAAAAGGTTACAAACCGACCAAAAATTAGGGGAGTATGCATGCAGGACTACCTGCAAGTCCGTAACGTTTTCTTTTACTACTCACTTTGTATTAGGATGTTCACTGGCTAACAAAAATCTAGTCGGTCAGCTATCACACTATATGAGATCAGCACAACTGAATGCACAGCACATTGCGAATTGCTGCGCAACATTACAAAACATTATTACGGTAAATGGAATGGACAAACACTTGTCTATTTTACATTCAATACAAAATAAAGAATCCCGAAAACGAGATCCCGAAAAATTATATAAAATGAAAAATTTGCGCAAATTTTTCATATTATATAATTTTTTGGGATTAATAAATAAATTTGCGCAAATTTTTAATTTTATATAATTTTTTGGGATCTCGTTTTCGGGATTCTTTTTTCAGGATTTTGGCTTTTCGGGATTGTGGGTTTTCGGGATATTAGGTTTTCGGGATTTTGGTTTTTCGGGATTTTGGATTTTCGGGATTTTGGTTTTCGGGATCGTGTCCCCAATCCAATCTAAAGTACTCCAATTACTTTAAATTTAAGTAATGTTTGTGTTAAAAAGAAGCAGAATTCTCTAAAATGTTTTTTTCGTTTAAGCGTTCTATTCAAGTGGCACAAAATAATACCCCACATTTTGCTGGTTATTAGTTAATAATTTTCTGTTAATACTTAAGGCTTTAATTTTAAATCTTACTTCTGGTCAAATCACAACAATTAAATGAACTTTAATCTAAAAAAAGAGTCTCTAGCATGCTTGGTTTGGGACCAGTGGGCGATAGAAAACCGACATTAGGTTTAGGGGGTGTGCTATTCAAGTGGCGCAGAGTGTAGTTTAATACAATTCGCAAGTCGATTTACAAGTACAACTTAGGAACTCCAAACCCAAACAGGAGATTGTGTTTTCTTTCTGATTCATTAAAACCTGGAAAATAACTTTGTAACATAATGAGCTTGGTTTTAAGGCTCAATTATGACTTACGTTACGACTTATGAACAGATAAATCGTTTCTATTGATATGTTTAGGATGTTTATAGTTTGCTGATGCATATACATATAAACCGAAGCTCAATTTGTTGTTTAAGTATTTTGCACTGTTTCCACTATGCCTATATAAAACTAGTAGTAAGTCTACATTTCCATTAACACTGGTGCGCTATAGTAGCTTATCTCGAGGACCATTCCAAGCTTGAAGTTTTATTATTTTAATTATTTAGAATAATGGATTCACATGAACCTTGCTATCTCTTCATTAGATTGCAAATGTCCTCATCAAGTAGATCGCAACAGCTTACACAATTTCGATTCTCGAGCTTAACCTTCTCGAACTTTTTTGTAAATGCCACTCTTAAAGTGCTAACCTGCAAATAAATAAATAAATTGAAATCATAATACATAATATTTAACAAACACTTTTTATAACATGTACTTCCAATTCTCCATCCCATCACACATAATACATCCAAAGTCTCCAGTTAGTAGTTACAATCCGCGGTACTAATAATCATTTTTAGTGTCCAGGCTAACTTTTACGAAGTCACAATGGCGGAAATTTCCATATAAAATTATCCATTGTGAACGTCAAAATATTTAAGTTGAAGACTAAAAATGATTATTGGTAAGGCACAATAACAATAACTAAATTCACATTCCGCCGTACTAATAATCATTTTTAGTGTCCAGGCTAACTTTTACGAAGTCACAATTGCGAACATTTCCATATAAAATTATCCATTGTGAACGTCAAAATATTTAAGTTGAAGACTAAAAATGATTATTGGTAAGGCACAATAACAATAACTAAATTCACATTCCGCCGTACTAATAATCATTTTTAGTGTCCAGGCTAACTTTTACGAAGTCACAATGGCGGAAATTTCCATATAAAATTATCCATTGTGAACGTCAAAATATTTAAGTTGAAGACTAAAAATGATTATTGGTAAGGCACAATAACAATAACTAAATTCACATTCCGCCGTACTAATAATCATTTTTAGTGTCCAGGCTAACTTTTACGAAGTCACAATTGCGAACATTTCCATATAAAATTATCCATTGTGACCGTCAAAATATTTAAGTTGAAGATTAAAAATGATTATTGGTAAGGCCCATTGACTAGTAGACACACAATTACACAATTTCATCGATGATTTTCGCTTTACTCACGTTTTCAAGTGAAAGTTGAGAGTAATGAATTAAGAAAAAAATACCTACGGAGTTAAACTGCTAAATTAAAATCGAATTGCGTTCCTTCGCGATGTTGAATGAACCGGAAATTGATTTAAAAGAATTTACCTAACGTCTTTCAGGTATGCCTATGAACGAAATTCTCTGTGGGGAAAGAAATAAAACAATTTGAAGTTTCCATCTGATCTGGTATTGAATTCTTTTATTTCTTAATTACAACCTTTGTCTGGTTTGTTAACTTAAACCTTGAACTTTTTGCTTTTGTATCGCCTTCATTTTGATAAAGAAAATTTAATCAATACATATTTCAAATTGCACTCAAAGGCTTTTTTTTCATTTGAAATAAAGCAATTTTTAACTTTATTGATACTGTTTACGTTACTCTTTGATTATAATGTAAATATGCTAACATTAAATTTTTTGTATAAACATGAACTTATTTTCATTAATTTTCTTTATAATTTAAAGTTAATATACATATAATAAATTTATCTTAATTAGGGATACATACAGTTTTTTTTAATCAGTTTTTACTATCGCATTCGTAAAACTTTAATACACAAAAATATTGATAAATTGCTGGTAAGACAAATTTTTTTGAACAAATTATGTAACATAAAATACATTTTTTCCCTGTGGAATGTGAGCTCAAAAATTGGTAATAATGAATTCGGATACAAAGAATAATTGTAGTTGTAAACTTGTCCATTTATTATAGTATTATGTAATGCATCTATTACGATTAATATATAGATATTAATGTATTGAAATTTAGTAATGCACTGTTTAATAAAACTGCATTGATATAAATTGAGGTTCACATAATGATATTTACTTATTATATATTATTTATTTCAAAGTCACTCTAACTCACAAGTTCGGAAGTATATAATTGGTCAAATAATAGTGCATGTAAAGTTCTATACTGTTTACCCTGAGGGATTCTTTTAAAATAGTTTTTAATGAATTCCAAAAACAAAATATCGTCTTAAATTCCTCCTCACATCAGGTAATAAGTGTTAACTTTTCTCTAAGATGAATTGTTTAAAAGAAGTAGAATTATATAAATGATCTGCCTATATTACCTAGTCCTGCCATAAATTCTGTTACAAATATAAAGCGGCATAGAAAAAAAACCAGTTAACATTTTGTATTGATTTTTTCTTCATTTATTAGACAATACTATTGATTAATAAAAAAAAAATACATCACTCGAAATGACCACCTTTTGCCTTAACACAAGCTCTCAAACGTGTTGGCCATTGAGCTATAGCGGCACGTACAGTGTCCATGGACATCGTTGACGCTGCCACGGTCAACGAATTTTTTAGGCTCTCCAAATTTCTGTGGGGAGTTTTGCAAGCCTTGCTCTCCAATTCTGACCACAAACTGTAATCCAATGGATTCAAATCCGGACTTCCCGACGGCCAATCATCTGCGGCTATAAAAGCAGGAATATTGACCCTGAGCCACTCCTGTGTGGTTTTCGCTTTATGCGCCGGAGCAGAGTCTTGTTGAAAAACCCATCTTTCTCCATTAAAAAGAGAATTTGTTAGCGGCTTTACAACACCCTCTAGCACATCTTCCTGGTAGACTTTTGCACCTGTTTTCACACCTTTTTCACAAAAATGGAGAGATGTGACACCTTGGTGAGACACCCCCCACCAAACCATTACGGAAGCGGGATGATGGCCACGCTGAACCCTTGGAATAACTTTTTTCGCTTCCTTTGATGACAAGGCATAAACTTTATCATTTTGCTTGTTATAAACTTCTTCCACGGTAAAAATGTTTTCATCCGTAAAAAGAATATTTTCATGCCCATTGTTCGCGTGCCACTGCAAAAGTCTCTTGCATCTCTCCGCCCTAATTTTTTTTAATTGAGGAGTTAAAAGATGACCTGTTGATCGACGATAGGCTTTCATATGCAGATCATCCCGAACCAGCCTAGACATCGATCTGGCGGATATGTTCAGCTCCCTGGACATGATCTTCTGCTTCCGAAGGGGATTTCTTCGAATTCGTTCACGCACAGCTTTTACTACCGCACTCGTACGTGCGACACGCGGGCGACCACTTCTTGGCCTGTCCTCCACTTCCGACAATTCACTGAAGCGACCAATAGCCCGATAAACGAACATTCTCGATATTCCGAGAAGTCTCAGCAAGTTAAAAATTTGACCAGCACTCTTTCCACACTTATGCAACGCTATTACCGCGATCCTATTTTCTTTGGCACCCCACTCCATGTTAATTTACTGCAAGCTGAAACCAAACTGGCTTCTATTCTTTAGTAAACAATGCACATGTTTAGAAAAAAAAGTTAACGGGTCTATTCCAAGTGGCGCTGTTAATTGTGTAACAGAATTTTTGGCAGTACTAGGTACACAAATGCAAATACGATTTCTTACGCCATTGTTAATAACAGAGGTAAGGTAGACTGAGATACCCATCTCCGAATCCTCTTGCCGCTGGGCCCCTCAATTTTTGCCAGGAATCCGCCATTTTGTTTTCCTATCTGTGTACATCAGTTCCTATCCGTGTAAAAAGATTAGGTGCGAATGTGTTGGTGGAGAGGATTTTTGACGTTTGTCAATACGAATTTCTATGCAACAATACTAGCGCACCTAAACTTTTTGGGAGCGTAAAATTTAGCTTGTAGGCAAATTACTGTAAATAGGTCGAAGATGGGAATCTCAGTCTCTCTTACCTCTGGTTAATAACGATTACGCATAAATGAGACAAGAGTTGAAGTAAATAAAGAGATGAATATCTTATGAAACTAATTAAATCATTGCTTCAGCAAATTCAACGGAGAGGTCCTCTCCCAACCAGCCCGTAAATAAATTAAAATGAATTGCATAGAAATGCATTATCATCAAGGAAAATCTGCTCGTAATTTAAAATATTCTTGAATTCTCGGGATGCAGGGTGAGGGTAGGCGATGAAATAGAGTAGAACGTGGAAGCATTTAGCAAACATAACACAAATGCCGAAAACGAATACCGTCACTGTCCAATAAATTATAATCCAATGTCCACGGGCGATGTCGTTGACAGAGCCAAGTTTATCCTATCAGCTAAAGTTTCATTCTCAAGTATTTCATAAATATTTAACTTTCGGACAACACCAAGAAGGGGTGGCAGCTAGGAGTGTCCAGTCGGTGTAAATACTATTACTATACATCTTATTGTCTGTAGTGCGATACCAAAGTGTCATCATCTTTGCTTTTCCCACTTATTGAGGTTTAGTTTGGCAGTCCTGTCGAATGGGTTTCTTGTGACAGATTTAAGGTAAGCGATTTAAGTTAGAGTGTAATATAATTCAATTAGAGACTTTGTCTGTTTCACTGGTCCTTGTTTACCTATAGTCAATTTTAAAATTTTTCTTAAATACTCGTTACTCATATAACGTAGTCGTAGATGTTCAAGGTTTTCCAATAGGGATGGTTAGATTCTGACACATATGTAGTTCATGACGGCTATGTTATTTAACGTAATTTGACTGGGATCCCTATGTTATCTCCTTTTCCAAAATCCCTTATTGGACATAATCTCTCTTTTTTTTATCTCTTTTTTTAAATCTTCCGGGACAAAATCCCCTATGCCAAAATATCCCATTTACATACATACTTATTAAATCCCTAGTTAAAATCATCTGTTTCACACTTTAGAATCTCTCTCTCTAGATTTGGCAGTAAAATGAAACAAACAATGAAACAAACAACATAAACTTTGCATATATGTACCCAATTTCGCACATATACCGCATATCTGACAGTAAACCCAAGCAGGGGGTACGTATCTCACTCTTCGCACGACAGAATTAATAACACCAAAATTAAAACAGGGAGATTTTGTCCCGTGGGGATTCTCTCTCATGGTCTTTTGGAGTAAGGGATTCCAGCACAGGGGATTATGGAATAGGGGATTTTGGAAAGGGGATTTTGGAAAAGGGATTTTGGAAAAGGAAATATCATCACCAACCCAATTTTACTGTTTCGATTTTTTCACACACTAAAGATCGGGTTGGCGATGAAATCTCCTTTTCCAAAATCCCCTGTGCTGAAAATCTTTACTCCAAAAGACCCTAAGAGAAAATCGCCAGGGACAATTTTTAGATTTTTAGATTTGGTGTTATTAATTCTGTCGCCGCGACACCTAAAAATGGTGTTAAAAAGTGAGATACGTATGGGGGGGGGAAGGGGCATGCTTCCCCCCTGCAATCCCCCTGCTTGTGGTCACTGTAGGTTTTGGAGTAGGTGAAAGGTTGGATATATGCAAAGTTTAGTTTGCTTGTGGGAGATTTTGGCATATGGGATTTCGTCCCGGGAGATTTTGGAAAAAGAGAAAAAAAGAGAGATTATGTCCAATAAGGGACGTTATCCGTAGGGATCCCGGATAGATCAGTATGGCAAGTTACAGCGTGGAGGAGATCACTTCACATTCACATTTGGGATCACTTCACATTCACATTTGAAGAAGGACTCACCGCAGACACCATAAAGTATATATATTCTGAATCAGGATCGAATTATGAATCGATTTAGAAGAATTAGCATTAGCGGAACGTGCATATCGTGTAGTAAGAGCCGCACCCATTGTCCAAATGATGATCAAGATCAACGTAACTAAGAGCGCGTTACAATTCCATCTTTAAGGTAGGAAGACGAACTTTCGCATAATGTCCAATTTGGATCAATGCTCACATTCTCCTTCCACTATTCGGCCCTAAGGACAAATCCATCATTGTGAAAGAGCTCTTACAGCGATACAGTGCTCCGACAATTGACGAAATGGTCATTTTTGGCGAAAATATGGAATCACTCGACATAGTCATCAAGCGACGTGCTACCGGACAGTTCATACAAAGCATTAAAATATCCGCTAATGTTTTGGAAAGGCGATGATGGCTACCATTTTCAAATGGTAACCACATTCTCCAATTAGTTGCTGAGTTTTTTTTAAATATCTTTATCCAAAATTAACAATAAGATAAAACTGTTGGAATTTTCTTAGTCGCATCAAAGCGTGAAAACTACTGGACAGATTTCAATTAAATCAATTTTTCACAAATTGAAATTTTAACTTTCAGGACTGAAGTGTAACTTCATCGTTTTGGAAATTGGTCTGCTTGGGCGATGCGTTGAACCTTACTTTATTTACTATCTAAAGTCGATATTTACCTACGCCTGAAGTCGCATTTTACTTTCCACCATATGAACTGCTTGACATTAAATTCTTTGAGATAGAATTAATTGTGCAGTGAATAGAAAACTAGGTTTTTGTTGTGTAAAAAAAATGTTTAGAAGAAATTTACTTCTGTAAATTATACTTCTGTGAGTGAAAATTAAATCTGAACACTCAACAGTCATGCCGCATGCGTGCACTGTTCTTCGCAGTGCCCCTGCCCCTGCGCATGACCCATAAAATTTGTTGGTTAGCCGAATGTAGAACTGAATTTGAAGCTTGCATTTTATATTCTCTATTACAAATTTTGGATGTAGTTGTAGCCTTGTAGCGTGGGTATGGAATTGTAGGTATCTTTTAAAGAAGGATTGTAACGCGTAACTTTTGAAGCAAAAATGTGTAGATATTGTTAATTAGTGTCATTTTTTCGAGTGAATTGTAACTGTGTAACTTTAATTTCTGATTGTATCCAAAAGATACAATTGTATCCACTTTTCCATCCGGTGTACCTCATTCGAAATGGGTTGATTTGTTTTCCAAGTGAGTGCTATGGTTAGTTTTATAATGTATATGTAGATATTATGTATATTATGATCGTATGACCGATGCCGGATGGGGTGCGTTCTGCAGTATGTCATTGGGTTGCGGTATATTAATAATCTTCATAAAAGAAGAGACGTACAATACGTTTGGATACGTTTTGTTGTTGTTGCAAAAACATTTGAGTGAGTAATTAAATTATGTACTTTGGTTCTTGGATGAGATCGTTTTGACTCATTTCAGGTAGGTATGATTTGATTCTCTTTCTTATTGATCAGGAAAACGAAAAAAAAAAAAATATTCTATTTGCTTTATAGGTGTGTGCATAATATTGTATCGTTTCATGATTAATATTGTAGGCCGGAGGGGTGTGTCGTTTGGAGATGTTCAGTTGTGTAATGTATGGTATGTATTTTACTGTTGGGAAGAGGCACACATAACGATTTGCTGTTGGATAATGTCTTGCAGGAAAAATACTTCCTGCATAATGGCGATAGTTCACTTTCAAATGCGAATTAACTCCATAATCCAATTATGGCTTTAATTCATTTTGAAATGAGAACTAAAGCCATCACTTAAATGTGAACTAATGCCATAAACGCAGTAAAACCAGTAAGATCGATATGCAACCCCCCGATATGCAACCCCCCTGCTTGGGGTCACTGTTGGATTTGGAGAAGTTGCGAGGTTGGGTATTTGAAAAGCTTCTTTTGGATTTAAAGAATCTCTTGGATTTAAAAAATAGTTTGGATTTAAATAAACCTTGGATATACTAAACCTCGCACCTACTCCAAATCCAACAGTGACCCCCAGCAGGGGGGGGGGGCACTTTCTAAAACGTACTAACACTATAATGATTTTAGTTCTCATTTGAAAATGAATTAAAGCCTGTGACAAAAGATGGGTATTGAGAGATGATCACATCTTACACAGGACTGGGAGGAGAAATGATGTTTTGGAAACGAAGTTCCATCTCCTGGGCAGAGGGTCGGCACGCTTGCGAAAGGCTCCGGCAATTAGCTCGTCGGTGGGGTGGTTCTTTTCTGCTGTCCATTTGGTCCACAAAATAAAAATTATCGTGCCGAGAAAAATTAAGATTTGTAATATCTAGTTTCACTGAGGTAGTTCCTATGAGAGACCTGTACTAATGCTGTAATATAACATAAGGTTATATACATGTAAGGTATAAGGTAAGACAACCCGAACCCGTAACAAAGAAAGGGGAAAAAAATGTAAAACGAGACAAGAGGAAACGTGTAACTGTCGGCTGTTATTGACAGGCGATGATCTAAAGTCATCTTTCGGCGGATCCCACCCTTATCCAATGTCCTATGGGCATTGTCGCCATGGTTACCAAGTGCCGATGCATTTTGGTTGGTAACCCCTAATATTTGTTTACGCCAGAGGAATCTCTCCGATTACTTCCCTATCACCAAATGAAATGAAATTACTTATGCCATTCTTCTAACAGAAACCCATTAGAAATAAAGAGATCAACATGTAGTTTTTAGGTACAATCGCAGGTAAGTGTATTAACTTTAATTATAATATAATGTAATTCATGGTGGGTAAATTCTAAACATAATAAAGTATTAAGTAAATATAATACTATAAAGTAGTTGTGACACGGAGATTTACCAAGTACGTTACAAAAAATGTTATTAAAATTCACCTCAGAATATTAGCAAGTATCTAGATTTAATTATTTTTTTTTTTTTTTGGTATTATCTAAAAACAATGCAACGCTGCAACACGGAGCAGAAATGGTAGCAGGTATCGATAATAAAAAAAGTTTTTAAGAGTACCAAGCAGGTACTTTCTAAATGATATGTATGTATGCCGGTAGAATGAATACAGATGCAATCTAGCTCGTAGGATTCGGATAATGTTCACTTATTCTTTGTTTTTTTGTTACGGTTTAGATCTTTTCGAGATATTGAGCCATAAGAAAATATAAAAAAAGTTCGCACTTACGGTTTGTTACTGTTGAATCTTACTTATGTAGTGACGTAGATGAATCCCTTTGCTCCTCCGTTTTGTGCGCACAAATCGCGGATATCTTTGGGTGTTTTAGTTTGCTGCTTGATGAAAGTTATGATCTGTAAAAATTAAATTTTTTTATATGTCCTTACGGCCTCCTAATACTACCAATCTACTACGAAATCTAAAAGTACTTTACCGGTACTTCAATTAAAATCTACGTATTTCATAAATACTTGCTTAATTACTCGTTACAATACAATTTTATTTATTTTGTGTTTTGCAAAGAAATACACAACTGGTCGAGGTCGTTTGCACGTGTCGATTTACGACTGATGCGATGGGGGAGGGACGATCCAGTAAGCAGGGGGCAGTTACGGGTTTTGGCTGCAGTTCCGTTAGCCTGCTGGGCGTCTACGTGTCGGTGCGGCGTGATCCTTTTTTTTGGATATCCCTATGGTCGGGTTTATGGCACGTGACGTAGAGCCTGGACAAGATGGAGAGGACTTCGGTGTAAAACAATAACGCTGTTGATCTCTCCTTGTTGGAGACGTGGATGTTTTAGCGCTTATTTTGGTTGGTGGCGTCAGAAACCTGCTATCTTCCGACTTAGAGCGAGTCAGTTTGTTGGATCGCAGCTTTTGTGGTCTTTCCCTTTTGAAAAGGTTAGGTTGTGCTACGATACGATGGTCGATCGTGGACGGCAAGACGCACATGCGAAATCGGACAGCAAGAGGTGTAATTTTTTTTTTTTTTTGGGTTTGGCGGTGGTGCACCAGGTAGCGTGGGGTGCAAAAAACCGGGTGATCTTCGAAATTGGGCAGTTATTTCGTGCCTAGAGCAAATTTAGGTGCTCCGTTCGATAAAATTACTTCTGGTAGGTCTTCCGTTTGACATACGGGTGCGAGGAGAGATTGTCGGCGTTGGAGGAGGGATCGCTGTAATAAATTTAGGGACGTGCTAATCGCATGTAATAAAATTCACTTATAGGTTACCTTCACAATTTCCGCCAAGCCTTTAGGCCGCTTACTCCTTTGACCGAGTTTTTTATCACTCGTACTGGCAAAAGAAAAGATATACGTCGTAGGTATATATATACGTAGTATGCTGCGTATATTTGCAGATGGGGTTGAACGCACTTGATTTTTTCTAAATTAGTGTTTGTTTTAACTTTACGTTACTTCCGTTCAACTTTTACGGCACTTAATGCTAGTATACAAAATTGAAAAAGATACAACTTTTTTATTAAACTTTCGATAGCGACGATCACCACTTTTTTCGTTCCCACCGCCAAAATGAAAAAGAATTGGCCATTTTGTTGGCGACGCTTTTATACCACTGGTAGGTTAAGCTTAGTCGCTGTTAGGTTGGCAATTGGCATATAGGTACAGCGGTTACTTGGGGTGTATTCAGTCATATGTATATCATTTACAAAATAAACGCAACCATAAAAAATGTTGCTAGCAAGGTATTGCGATTAAGTTTTTTTTTTTTTGTTTTCAAGGTGTACGCTACAAAGGCATGTATTTTGAAGAGACCTTGATTCGAAAAAGACATGAAGAACGGGAGCCTTGAAAATTGGTGTAGGTACGAAAGAGTGGTTCAGAGCCACCCACGACCCTACAAGCATCGTAAAAACAAGGGTACGATGGACTGAACTACTACCCATAATTAACTCTAATGCCTAACCCGTAAATAGATTAGCTATTTACTATATATTAGCTCATTAACCATAAACTCAGAAATATCGAATCCAAAGGTTCACTCTTTTAGCATACTCGATTAAACAGTTCTTATATTCATTCACATTCTCCAACCGCAAAGAAGCCAATAAGCACCAAAAAAAAAATCTATCGTAAATTCTTTTTTTAAAATTCCGCTTACAAAAAAAAAATCTACTACATTTATTTTCCTGTCTCCAGCTTAAGCAATTTTCTGTAAGCATTCTTTATACTGGAGCTGGCCGCACTGGCATTACTTCGTAATTCCAATAGGCTTTCCAGTTGTCATTCAAAATTCCAATAGGATTTATTTGAAAAAAACCTATTACGTTTGAAAAAGGATGTTTGATCGTAAATAAATAATTTGTTTGTTTTTTTTTAATCGTGTTTGTGTTTGCCGAAATTCCATTAATTTATTTGTGTTGTTTGAAATTAGCATATTCTGCAATTTCGTACCAAATTTGCTAGCCGAGTATATTCGTGTTTTCGTGTAATTTTTTTTTTTTTTTTTTTTTTCTGCGTCGAAAATTCAGTACCTACAACGGGTAGATCTATTCGTGGAAATGATTTGTTTTGATAAGCGTGTCATATTGGTACGATCTAACCAGGGATTCGACTATCCAACCCAGAGTTGATGCTATAATTCTAACCATCATATCGAAGGGTTTGCGACGGCGTACGAGTCAACACAAGTAACCCTCTATGGCTAGAGACGAGGGTTGGCATAGGATAGGACTAACGATGACAAAGACGAGCATAAAATACCTAGTGGCAAGGTGATCTATTGGTACTGTACCACCATAGATACTAACAACATGAAGAGACAAGGTCAATGAGGGTTTGTTTTTGCGTTTACCCTTTCTTTGGTGCAGTACTCTGCTTTTATATTTTCTTTCCTTTTTCAGGTACCTACACAGCAACACGAAGGATTAATAAAATCCACACTTATTTTTGACTTGTGACTGTGAGTCCTATGTTTTCTTTTATTTTCCTTTTTTTTTCATTTCAATTGTAATGCACGTTGTACATATTTTATGGTTTCCTCGAAAGGAATAAAAAAACTAGCTTGACATAAGTTGCTTCATACTTGCGCCTACGAATATGTGATTTTTAATTCCCTGTTTGTGGACATGATAAGAATGGCATATTCGTCGGTGCTTTCGGTTTTATTTATTCTTATGGAATATGCAAGGACAATATGATTAGATTAGGTATAGACAAAATGCATTTATCACAGCTCGCTTTGCACTATCGAACGTATTTAATATTGTTCCGGTATAATCATGACATCACGTAGGTAATTAGTTAATGCCTCAAATCTTTGGCATGATATACCCCTAGGGTTTTGCCTTGAATAGTTTCAATGAGATAGGTAGATTTCCCGGTTTGTTTTATAATCCGACATTTTACGAACTTTTTACTGAGTTTGGCATTGAAATGTTTTGAAGAGTTGCTCAAAACGAAATTCCTTCGATAAACCTCCTCTCCTGGCTTGAAGACTCGGATCGAGGATCTCAAATTATATGACTTCTCATTTCGTTTGAATGCGAGATGTAAATTTGATTTAACTTTTTCACGGATAAGCTCTAATTTGTTTGACAGAGGCAAATATTCGATTTCACCTTCGTTAAGTGCTTGAAGTTTTCTACCTAGCTGGTACATATTCGCGTGTGTTGTCATGTGTCTACCAAAAAGTATATAGAACGGTGTCATTCCGGTGGATTGATGTACCGAGGTACATATGGCTTGTTGGATATCTTTTAAATGGTTATCCCACTCTCTCTGGTCATCTTTTAGATAAGTTCGAATTGCAGACAAGATTGATCGGTTAACTCGTTCGGATGAGTTAGACTGGGGCGAATAGACAGCGTTTTTGATATGAGTTGTGCCGTACTTAGAAAGGAAATTAGCAAATTCTTGTGAGACAAATTGTTTTCCATTGTCACTGTGTAGATACTCAGGTACTCCAAACTTTTGGAAAACTTCATTTTCTAAAAATTGTATCGCCAATTTCGATGTCGCTTTTGGCATAGCTTTGAGAAAAACATATTTGGACACTTGATCTAACACAATAAATAGGAAAAGGTTGCCTTTCTTCGTACGTACATAGGGACCCATAAAGTCTACGTATAGCTTCTGAAAAGGAAGATCAATCTTTTGATGTGTACCCATTGGTGGTCTGAGTGTAAAGTTTGGTGCCTTGTTTTGTTTACATGACTCACAGTTTCGAACAAAATCTCGAACTTGAAGAACCATGTTCGGCCAGAAACAAGTTTGCCTGATTCTCTCCAAGGTCTTGCGAATGCCTCCATGAGCACAATTGGGTGGACAGTGATTGTTTTTAATGATTGACTGGGTCAGTTCAGTGGGTATCCACAACTTCCATTGAAATTGTGTTTGTAATTTATCGGACTCATTTGGAAAAGATCGCTTGTAGACGAGATTATCTTCGACTTTTAAATCGGGTAACTTGTCTTGGTTTTTCGTAACAGTTTCGATTAGGCTCATATAGTCGGATGATTTAAATTCGGGGGAAGTTAAGTCAGGTAAAGAATAATCGTTAAGTGGCAATGATAATTCGTCTAAGTACTTGCGAGACAATACATCGGGCACTATATTTTGCGTTCCTTTTCTGTGTTGTATATCGAACGTGAAATACTGCAGTTTCAGTGACCAACGAGCAAGCCTTCCGCTCAGGTCCTTGAGGCCCATAAGCCATTTGAGGCTTGCGTGGTCAGTGATTATTGTGAACGGGGTGCCTTCGATGTAAGGTCGGAATTTAATTACAGAGCGCAACGCTGCTAAGCATTCCTGTTCCGTTACTGTATAGTTTCTTTGGCAGGAGTTCATTTTTTCGGAGAAAAACGCAACCGGCTTCTCGTTACCCTCATCATCATATTGGAACAATACGCCTCCAATACCAGTGCTTGAGGCATCGCATTGAACGATGAAACGCTTTGAAAAGTCGGGGTTGCTTAGTAGTGGCGCTGAAATTAACGATATTTTTAAAGCTTCGAAGGAACTGATAGCTTCGGGAGTCATGGTAAAGGTTTTTGATTTTTTTATTGTGTCGGTCAAGGGCGAGGCAATTGCGGCGAAGTTCCTAATAAAGCGTCGGTACCAACCACAAAGGCCAAGGAACCTTCTCACTTGCTTAGGTGAAGTTGGTATAGGAAAATCCTTGATAGCGGATACCTTTTCAGGATTCGGTTTGATGTGGCCCTGCCCGACAATGTACCCTAGATATTGGAGTTCCTTAAAACAGAAAAAAGATTTTTCAACATTGATCGTCAATTGAGCGGATTTCAGGCATTCGGCTACTTGGGATAAAAGTGTCAGGTGTTGGTCGAAATCCGAGGAGATGATGAGGAGATCGTCAAGGTAGACAAACACGCGTTCCCTGAGTGCACTGGGGATCACTTTATCCATTAACCGACACATCCTTTGGGGTGCATTACACAATCCAAAGGGCATGACGGTGAATTGATAAAGTGGTCGTCCTGGCACAGTAAATGCGGTTTTCTCCCTTGAACTTTCCTCTAGAGGGATTTGCCAGAAGGCGTCCTTGAGGTCTACACTACTAATGTAATGCGTTTCCCCAAGGCGACTAAGCAAACCCTCTATATGAGGCAACGGATACGCATCTCGTTTAGTCAGAGCATTAACCTTCCTGTAGTCTAAACATAGTCGGTTTTTTCCTGGTTTCTTTATAAGAACTACTGGACTACTCCAGGCGCTCTGACTTTCTTCTATGACTCCCATAGAGAGCATACGATCCAGTTGCTCATAAATCATCTCCTGGATCACGGGCGACACAGGGTAATGGCGTTGTTTCACCGGGTCCGAATCGCCAGTGTCAATCACGTGTTTTTCAATTGTTGTTTTACCCAAGCCTAGTTTTGAAAACGATGGAAATTCCGAGACAACTGCGTTCAGCTGTTGGGTTTGAATCTCGTTCAATTCATGAGACGGAGGTGGCATCTTGGTTGCCTCAGCAGTAGGACAAGTAACGATGGTATCAGAAACTAACTCACTAATAATGTGGGGAGCTATCTGAAATTTCGACCAGAAGTCTATTCCTAGATAGAGGGGCAACGATAAGCTGGGTACAATATAAAAAGTCATTTCATTTGTTCGGTTTCCATGCTCTACGGTCAAATTAACGCGTCCAATTATCTCCTGCCCTCTCCCGTCAGCGGTTCTAACAGTAGAGTTGTAAGGAATAATTGGAATACCTAGATCCTTCAAAAGTTGAATGCAGCCGTTACCCAAGCAGGATATAGAGGCTCCGCTATCAAGCAAGCCGGAAATCTCCTTGCATTGAATGATAACTTTTGTAAAGGGTCTCGGATCAATTTGTCCTTCAAGCATGGTTTCACTTATAAGTTTTTGATAAGTACGTCTTTTTCTAAAGCGAAGTCTAGTTTTTATAATCTTTAAAGGTACGTTAGGTTTATTGTTAGGTTTTACATTAAATATTCTTTTACGAATCTTATGGTACTCAATTAAGCGTTCGCTATAAGGTTTCTTGTAAAAGGGGGTTGTTTTGTTGGGTAGATTAACGTCAGTCTCAGACGGCATAAAAAAATTGTATGGTACAGAGTTTAGTTTAGGGTCTCTTTCGGACGCAGAAGCACATGGCTTAGATAAAGTTAAGTTTTGGTTGACATTGGTTGATATGTCATCTTCTAAATCGGTCGAGGTGTTCGTGGAAGCGTCTTTCTTTCTTATTCCAGGTTCGTCTGAGTCGAACAACACCTCCCGGAATAGGTTTTGTTCGCGCTCAGGTTTCCCTTCGCTTGATTACATTTTGGACAATCAAGAACTGTACAGTCGTCTGTTCCACATCGATAACAAAAGAGATTTCGAACGGGGGCAGTACAATTAATAAAGATGTGACCAGCACGTTTGCAATTAAAACAAATGACACGATCAAGAGATGGCTTGTCCATAACATTCGGCGTTTTAGGACGACCAGCAAAAGAAACTGCTGAGATGTCATTAGGGGATTCAAAAAACATTTCTGTTGACTGTTCTGGTGATGTGAAGTCAAGTTCATGCACATGTCTGGCATTGTTAAAACGATTTTGGGTTGAGTATCTCGACTGTAACATTTTTTCTGTGCGACGGCATTCGTCACGGAACTGCTCGAACGTTTCGATATGCATCGGATAGATGAAATTCATTAGTCGAGTGTTGATGTTATTTCGTAAAATTTTAACGAGATCTAGCTCGCGAATTGGATCTCTCAACTGGCTAATGAGATGTCTTATGCTTGAGTAAAACTCATCAAAGGATTCAGTTGGCATTTGTCTTCTGTCCATGATTTGTTTAAGAATTTCGAAATCATTTTCGTAACTCTTGAAACGCTTAAAAAGGGCTGCACGAAGCATGTGCCAATCACCTCGCGGATTATTGCGCAAGTGTTGCCAGAACCAATCTTCGGCTGATCCTTTTACTAAATGGTGAAAATTTCTCATTACATCTTCCCATGGGCAATCGTAGTTCGATTTTAAAACTTCGACGCGGAAGACAAAGTCTTCAATTGACATTCCCTTATCGGTACCGTCAAATGTTATTCCCCAACGATCCAAGTCAAATTTTCGATTGCTAGGTCTATGAACTGGCTGTTCGGAAACTTGCCTGGTTGGATGTTGCGATAAACGAGGGATGTCAAAATGTATTGGTTCCGGTGGAACATTTATGTTTTGGTGATGTGAGCTATTGCCTGATCGTGAGTTGTTATTCGAATTGTGCGCTGAGTGCGCTGAATGAAGTGTACTGTTCGCAATTGCTTCATTAGGATTCAAGTTCGGTGGTAATGGCTCGTAATTAAAGTTATTTTGGTTTGTCTGGGCTGGTGGATAGTTTTGTTGTAAGTTATTCAATGTATGACCAACATTATCTCGAATAAGGCTAGGTAATTCTCTAAATAGTGAATTTTTCAACTCAAATAGACTTGCTTCTACTACGCTTTTGATGTGCGAGTGCAAGTGGCTATTTGAATGTGGCTGTGGTGGTAGAGTGGGCAATGCACTTGCATTATCCTCATATGCTAAACGTCTATTAAATGGGTCAATGACATTAGTCATTTGATCACTTGTTGGCATCATCGGTAAGGACATAATTGGGTTTGAAGTAGTAGTGGTGGTTGTTAACAAATTAGATATTACCGTTGTAGGGACAAATGTAGGTATAACTGAACTCGCTGCATTTGCAGTTCGCAGTGTATCATTCAGGCTAATATTTCTAATATTACTTGCGGAATTATTAAGCATACTATTGCTTATATTTAGAGAACGATTGGTGTTAGTTACTTCGGTTCTTTGCAGTAGTGGAGGTGAATGACGAACGCGACTGTTGCTGGTATGTGCTAAAGGAAAAGGAGTATTTGGAATCGATTGTCTATTCGTGAGCGAACGGGTTTGCATGCTCCGGTTTGTATCGTGAGCTTGACTTCTGCTTTGTTTAGCTACTGTTCCCGTATTTTTGTTGGCACTCATGGTTGGTATATAATGAATAAAGTTGTTGTCAAATCACGGTTGTTTTATTTTGGATTGGTATATGAATATATCTCTTTTCGTCTTGCAATTATTTAATGCAGGTGTAAAGATAGGTAAGTGAAGGTAATCTTACAATAGGATAAGATTAATTGGTATATCGTATATCTATGTGTTTCAAAAACGAATGGTATATGTATAATCAAAGGTATCTATAGTTGGTAATTCAAGGTTGTAAAAAAGTTTCATAAGGGACTTTGGTGATATTTGGTTGTAATCGTTGAAATATATTTAGGAGTAAATACAGGCGTAAACATTAAACATAAATGGAATAAAATGCGACAAACAGATTAGGTCAACTCATGAACAATTTATTAATTTTTTTCAATGTAGAGGTGAGATATTTTCGGAGCATCTTTCTACTGCAACTTTCAAATAGCTATACAGCCTTGATTGAAAGGACTCGTATTAGAACTTATTTCTCCAGGATCTCTTGCCTTATGTCGACACTGTAAAATAAATGAATGGCCTAGTGCAACTGACTTCTACTGACATAAAGTCTCGATAGAACGGCCTCCTAGGATTCATTATTATGAACTCACAGGTACTGACATAAGCTAATATTGAAAACAAATCTTCGGTGTTATAAGAAAGAAATATGAATTTTTTTAAAAACCAAACATTACAAAATTATGCAGTAACTTGCAAGACTCCGCAAAAGACTTACAATGCAACTTTCTGAAAATAGATGTTAAATACTGCTTGTGATTAATCCGCCTTGACAACTTAAGTGAACTTAATTTGTCAGGACTAACGACTTGTTGCTGATTTGGTAGGCTGCCAATCGTAACGAAACTCATGGCGGGCCCCACGTTGTTGAGCGCCAATTTTGTGACAAAAGATGGGTATTGAGAGATGATCACATCTTACACAGGACTGGGAGGAGAAATGATGTTTTGGAAACGAAGTTCCATCTCCTGGGCAGAGGGTCGGCACGCTTGCGAAAGGCTCCGGCAATTAGCTCGTCGGTGGGGTGGTTCTTTTCTGCTGTCCATTTGGTCCACAAAATAAAAATTATCGTGCCGAGAAAAATTAAGATTTGTAATATCTAGTTTCACTGAGGTAGTTCCTATGAGAGACCTGTACTAATGCTGTAATATAACATAAGGTTATATACATGTAAGGTATAAGGTAAGACAACCCGAACCCGTAACAAAGAAAGGGGAAAAAAATGTAAAACGAGACAAGAGGAAACGTGTAACTGTCGGCTGTTATTGACAGGCGATGATCTAAAGTCATCTTTCGGCGGATCCCACCCTTATCCAATGTCCTATGGGCATTGTCGCCATGGTTACCAAGTGCCGATGCATTTTGGTTGGTAACCCCTAATATTTGTTTACGCCAGAGGAATCTCTCCGATTACTTCCCTATCACCAAATGAAATGAAATTACTTATGCCATTCTTCTAACAGAAACCCATTAGAAATAAAGAGATCAACATGTAGTTTTTAGGTACAATCGCAGGTAAGTGTATTAACTTTAATTATAATATAATGTAATTCATGGTGGGTAAATTCTAAACATAATAAAGTATTAAGTAAATATAATACTATAAAGTAGTTGTGACACGGAGATTTACCAAGTACGTTACAAAAAATGTTATTAAAATTCACCTCAGAATATTAGCAAGTATCTAGATTTAATTATTTTTTTTTTTTTTTGGTATTATCTAAAAACAATGCAACGCTGCAACACGGAGCAGAAATGGTAGCAGGTATCGATAATAAAAAAAGTTTTTAAGAGTACCAAGCAGGTACTTTCTAAATGATATGTATGTATGCCGGTAGAATGAATACAGATGCAATCTAGCTCGTAGGATTCGGATAATGTTCACTTATTCTTTGTTTTTTTGTTACGGTTTAGATCTTTTCGAGATATTGAGCCATAAGAAAATATAAAAAAAGTTCGCACTTACGGTTTGTTACTGTTGAATCTTACTTATGTAGTGACGTAGATGAATCCCTTTGCTCCTCCGTTTTGTGCGCACAAATCGCGGATATCTTTGGGTGTTTTAGTTTGCTGCTTGATGAAAGTTATGATCTGTAAAAATTAAATTTTTTTATATGTCCTTACGGCCTCCTAATACTACCAATCTACTACGAAATCTAAAAGTACTTTACCGGTACTTCAATTAAAATCTACGTATTTCATAAATACTTGCTTAATTACTCGTTACAATACAATTTTATTTATTTTGTGTTTTGCAAAGAAATACACAACTGGTCGAGGTCGTTTGCACGTGTCGATTTACGACTGATGCGATGGGGGAGGGACGATCCAGTAAGCAGGGGGCAGTTACGGGTTTTGGCTGCAGTTCCGTTAGCCTGCTGGGCGTCTACGTGTCGGTGCGGCGTGATCCTTTTTTTTGGATATCCCTATGGTCGGGTTTATGGCACGTGACGTAGAGCCTGGACAAGATGGAGAGGACTTCGGTGTAAAACAATAACGCTGTTGATCTCTCCTTGTTGGAGACGTGGATGTTTTAGCGCTTATTTTGGTTGGTGGCGTCAGAAACCTGCTATCTTCCGACTTAGAGCGAGTCAGTTTGTTGGATCGCAGCTTTTGTGGTCTTTCCCTTTTGAAAAGGTTAGGTTGTGCTACGATACGATGGTCGATCGTGGACGGCAAGACGCACATGCGAAATCGGACAGCAAGAGGTGTAATTTTTTTTTTTTTTTTGGGTTTGGCGGTGGTGCACCAGGTAGCGTGGGGTGCAAAAAACCGGGTGATCTTCGAAATTGGGCAGTTATTTCGTGCCTAGAGCAAATTTAGGTGCTCCGTTCGATAAAATTACTTCTGGTAGGTCTTCCGTTTGACATACGGGTGCGAGGAGAGATTGTCGGCGTTGGAGGAGGGATCGCTGTAATAAATTTAGGGACGTGCTAATCGCATGTAATAAAATTCACTTATAGGTTACCTTCACAATTTCCGCCAAGCCTTTAGGCCGCTTACTCCTTTGACCGAGTTTTTTATCACTCGTACTGGCAAAAGAAAAGATATACGTCGTAGGTATATATATACGTAGTATGCTGCGTATATTTGCAGATGGGGTTGAACGCACTTGATTTTTTCTAAATTAGTGTTTGTTTTAACTTTACGTTACTTCCGTTCAACTTTTACGGCACTTAATGCTAGTATACAAAATTGAAAAAGATACAACTTTTTTATTAAACTTTCGATAGCGACGATCACCACTTTTTTCGTTCCCACCGCCAAAATGAAAAAGAATTGGCCATTTTGTTGGCGACGCTTTTATACCACTGGTAGGTTAAGCTTAGTCGCTGTTAGGTTGGCAATTGGCATATAGGTACAGCGGTTACTTGGGGTGTATTCAGTCATATGTATATCATTTACAAAATAAACGCAACCATAAAAAATGTTGCTAGCAAGGTATTGCGATTAAGTTTTTTTTTTTTTGTTTTCAAGGTGTACGCTACAAGCCATACGTGGATTATGGCGTTTAGTTCATATGGCCTTCGTTCACGGCACCGGTAGATACATTGTGTTCGTTAATCGTGCCATATTTTTTACAACAGTTATTTATTGTGTTGAAAGTTGAAACTTTTAAGGCAATACATATTTAATGTTCATATAGCACATAATCTACAGTAAAGTGAAAACCAAAAATTATCCAAACGCGTGATTTATTTTTCCGGTAAGGTAAGTAGTTAATGTCGACCATAGAAATTCTGTCTTCGCATTTCACTTCTTGCAAACTTTTTTAAAGTTCGTGTTGTCACTCAAAGTGCAATCTTAAATGGACCAAATACAAGTTTGTTTGTTTTTTGCTAAAGGCGTGCTTCATCTAGTTAACAATAAGATTGTCTTTCAGGCCATGAAACAACTAAGAAGGTCAGCAAAATTAACTTCTATGCATATCGCTCGATGATTCTCCAGGATATCGCCAATCATCTGTTAAGACATCGACAATTGTTTCAACAGTATTGCGTTGTCATACAGATGTACGTCAGGATAGAAGCAGAACGCCTCAATTTCATCGGATTCAATCGAACTAAATTGCGTTTGGAAGAGTATGTACATTCACTAACACTTGAGACAAGAGATGCTATCAATTTGGATGCATTGAATTCAATTTAATTCCAAAAAAGATTCATTATTTGAATAGAGAGGCTCGAAATTAGAAAGGGACATAGGTAATATTGTAATCAATTTTAGACGGAACGAAGTTTGCCTATTCAGCTATTTGTCCATACATTTTTAAATAAATTGTTCCTGAATAGCGTATTGACCCTTAATTTTTCCAGGACTGGAAATAAAAGTATTCACACGGAACTGCACATATTTTTTCAATTTATTTAAGGTACCTTATATCTGCGTTTAAAGAATTCTACACCATAAAGTTATTTCGTAATAATTGGTTGACAAATTCGCTTGGTTAAGACCTGAAACTGACTTTTTTTCAATAACTTGTGCACATCTTTACTTTATCGGTGAATATTTAACTCTTAGGACATTAAATTTCTTTGAGTTACGACCTACATACGATTACGACTATAGATGTGTCCCTATCCCTATCTGATTAGTATTAAGTTTGTAATCGAAATCAGAATAATTTAAATTGAAAATGAGTCTCGAGCACATACGGGAAATTGCTAAAACGAAATGGAAAAAGAAATACACCATAGATACGTACAACTTATGAATAACTAATTTTGTTTCAGTTCAGTTCTGACAGTTCCTGTACTGGAATTTGTCGTTTCATCCGACGACGATGACGCTGACGACAGTACCGATGAAGTTGATGACGTTGACACTGATGATGTCGATGATTTCGGCTTTGATATCTCCTGCATTCGGACACTGGTGGCATCTGTTGCCGATGCGTGTTGACCTGACTTCTGTGAATCTGTACTTCTCTGTAATGAATTACTGGATACCGATGTTGGTATTTTTGGTGGTAAAGCTGCATTCGCTCTCAGCTGTGGTATTCGTGATGGATTTCCCCCAATAGATCCACAACTTCCGGCGAGAGAGCCTCCAATTGTCATTGTGGTGGGAGTTGTTGGTGGGGTGGGTTCACCCGTGTGCACCCGTGGAATATTTGATTTACCCATGGCCGACTTTGCTTGTAAGCTCTGCTTAATTACCAATGGTGTCAAGTCCGTGACGTGGGGCCGAATAGTGTACGTTGCCTCAGTGTGATGCGCAGGGTGCGTTGGTTGAAAGGTGCTGCACACAGATGTTGCAGATGACGCGGAAGACAACATTCCCGGGTGACGTATGCCAAATGGTCGGGCAGCACTTTGCTTGGCCAACGATAATGGATTAGTGTGTTCGACATACGACGGTGTTACTGGTGCTGATGCGGAAGTACAGCTTTCAATTTTGCCATTATATGGTGTAATTGAATTCAGCCCCAAGTTGCAGGGCTTCTTTTTAGTTATAGTCGAGTAATTATTTTCCAGACTTTTTGGTATTATAGGGCCGACTATGAGGGTATTCTGGGTGATTTCTGGTTCCTCCTCTTCGGGGCAGCCTTGTGCAAGCATAACGGGTGATGTGGTTATACTGTGACTTTGTCGGCGCAAGGATGGCGGTCTACGGCCGAGAGTGGAAATTGTCCTTGGTGGTGGCATTGGTGGCAACTTTCCCATTTGATTGGGCGTAAAACTGTTCGGCGGCAACGAGTTCCGCTTAAAGTTGTTCGATAGTCGGTCATTAGTACCTGATACAACTGCTGGTTGAGAAGTTGCTGTGGTCTGTGCTGCAATTTGGTTTCCAAATGAATCACACGGATAGTTGGGCAGAACTTTGGGAAAGTTACGACGTTTAATGGCGCATATCTGCTGTTCCGGTGTGAGTGGGTATTTCTCGGAGACTGGTTCACAGCAGGTAACGTTGATATCTTCGTTAATGAAACTGGTGACTTTCTCATCGTTGCTGTGCACTGTGTAATACATTTCTACCGGATCGGAACGGGAGTGCTTGTGATCGATGCTCAGCCCAAGAGGTTGACCTGGACTAATATCGTCGGTGTTAGTTACCTGTGGTGAGTCCGAGGAGGAACTGATGCTGGTGTTAAAACAACTTGAATCAATGGAGTCCTCAGTAATGAGGTCGGTGTCAACGTCTATTTCTTGACATATAATTAAGTTCCGGGGATTGTCGGTCTTGAGTTTCGTAACTTCGATGGGTTCCTGACGCAGCACACTGTTGCTCCGGGCTTGCGGTGTGGCATCTATGGCGACACTTACCTTTTGCGCTCTTTTGAGAAAACTTTTACTTCGCAGAGTGAATGCAGGTGATGAACTTCTTTTGGAACTTTTTGGACTTTCTTTGGATGGATTTTCGTGTGACATCCAATCGCACACCTTGGTGTGGGCGTCCATAGTGCTGGAGCTCAATTGGCGTGCGATTTTAAAACCATTAATTGGAGAATGACTAGGTTTGACTGCTTCGTAGGTGTTCGATTTGCGAACCATATCCAATATATAGCTGTCGTCGCCATCGTTGTTTTTCGATCGTTTCAGTTCGTCGTCAGTGGTACCGTCGTATGAGAGAATTCCAAGCTTTCGACTCATAATGGTGGTTTTCTTTTTCTTTTGTATAAGAAAAGTAGAGTATATGATGACATTGAGCACTATGAACACTGCAATCAGTCCGATTAGAAGTTGCATTGTGCTCTCAGACTTTGCGACTTCCTTGTCATCGCCAGACTGGGTGGCAATTGGAATTGCTGTCGTTGTCATTTGAGAATCCTCCTCTGGCCTTTCCTTGTGAATAATGCCAAAGGTTGGTGGTGCGTTGTACATATTCTCGGCAGTATCTTTCGTAATCGCAGAGGGATGTGATTTCTGCAGAAGCAACTTTAAAGTTCTTTGTGGATCATCGGTATAGTGTCCCCTGTGTGCGGGTGGAAATTTACTCATATGTCCAGTGACAATTTCTGTAGGATAGACAGAAGTTCCTCCGCGTGGTATATGTGTGGGAACATGAGATATTGAATGGAAACCATTTGGTTGTATAGTTCCGATTTGATTAAGCTCATCTGGGAGCTCCTTATTCCAGAAATTCAAATAGATTTGTCGGTATTTGTAGCCTAATGATGGGGGTATGCCTGAAATGATGGAAATATACACAGATATAGTGAATTGTGGTTTTGTAAGGTCGAATAAACATATTTCTAAATAAATCCCAAATTGAGAAACGAATATATGTAGGTATATATATATTGTATAGTATATGTATATCAAAAAAAGCGTCTTGCTTGAGAGATAAATGAAATGGATGTGAATCTGCTTACAAAAATAGAAAGTTGATGTAAAAAAAAGTATTTCCCAAGTTGCATACTAAAATAAGTTAAATTAAGAGCTTTTCGTTGACTTGGCCTCTGGTTTTTTTTTTTGGGACCAGGTTTACCATATTCTAAAGGAATGGCTTGAGGATATTCTCATTTATCAGGAATTTCGGATATTTGTCAGATGTTCGCAAGATATCAGTTGAAAAACACTTTAAGGGATAGGTTTTGTTTCTCCGGAGCTCGGGCCTGGAATTCCGCTCATACAACCTAGGCTAGCTCACTAACCACTCATGTGTGAAAAATTAGACGTCAACGAAATAAGGCTTGTAAGGAAGTCAATCAAAAGACTAGGTGGACTCATCTGGCAAGGGAGGAGGTAGCACATGTGGTGAGACATCTGTGGCTGGATAATACATTTGAGAGAACGTGCCAAAAAACGGTAGACCAGCGATGGCACTTTACTCCAATTGGAGTAGATCTACTTCACTTTTTCGGAAATTTCAGAAATCTACTCCCTAGGTACTTCACTTATTTCTAATTTCCCATTATCTACTCCAATTTCAAATTTGTAATCAATTTCTTAATTTTTTTAACAAAAAATATTGCATAATTTTCTAAAATGATTTTTTAAGTCAATATATTAAAGATTCATACTTTTTTTGTTCATAATGAAATAATTTTATTTGTAATGTTATTTGTTTTAATTGAATTTATGGATTTTGTGCTCTTAATTTTAAACCAAGAGTACTTTCCAAGGACATGAAGTTTTCACCTTACAATAAATTTCCTAACTAGGACTGCTGAAAGTAGATATCTATAGTTCTCTGCTCTAGTTATAGGATAGAATAGTTCGGGTATAGTATTCAGATAGTAACTGAATAATTATTGGTACGTACCTACTTCTCTTCTTAAAAACCCTGTATGTAGGTATCTATATTTGTATTGAAGATAGACCTCCTCCTCCCATACATTAATTTTTTCAAACAATCAGGATAAACCAATATAATAAGCCTTAATAAATTCATTATATTCCAAAAATGTCTGCGTTATACCTTGTAAAAGGTATTTATGTAGTTGCTTTTTGAAAATCTACTCCCGTTTTTTTCCATCTACTCCACTTTTTTTTAGACAGTTCTACTCCAGAAATGTTTTCAGAAGTGGCATCGCTGCGGTAGACACCCTAAGCCTAGCTTCCCGCAACCATTCGTTTGTGTGAGTATATATTTTTGGAATTTTATGCCGAGTCCGACCGAACGCCTGAATTGAGAAGCGTTTTCAGGACAGTCATTCTCTCTGATGTTTGTCAGAAGTTCGCGAGAGGTGGCGCAGTAGAAAAATCCCTAAGATGTAATATGTGTTTTTCCTGAGATAGAACCTGAGATAGATTAGTCCAGCACACTAACCACTGTGCTACAGCGCTCACAAATATGAAATTTGAAGCAATATTTTTTGCTTTTGAACATGCGGTGCGTGTATCGCCAGCGATAAAAAATATTACCGCAATCAGCAACATTTTTCGTTTGACCGATTATATTGAGTTGCTTTTGATGTGAGACCACGAATTTAATTCAAAGTAAAACCAGTAAGACAATTATCTTCGACTATGCCGAAGCTCAAATACCCGGTACTATATTATTGTAAAATAAAAAAAATATTTTAGTATGTATTAAAAAATTATATATTTGTATGGGAGGTATGGGTACTTTTTATTCGACCAAGTTCATTTTTTGTCAAAAATTTTTAAATATTATTAAAACAATATGTGAAAAGTTTAAACTTGCTATCTTTACTGTAGCTATTTAAATTTGATTTTTAACATAAAAAGCTATATAAATCTGATATTTTTGTATGGGATGTAGTATTAGTTTTCATCCGATCTTGCTCATCTTCGAAATTAGCCTCAGTTTGGTGGATAAAAGCTTACGTACCAAATTTCAAGTCGATAGCTCTTAAATTACGGCCGTAATCGTGCGGACAGACGGACAGACAGACGGACATCGCTAGATCGACTAAGAAAGTGATGCTGATCAATAATATATATAGTTTGTCATACCTACAACGCCTCCTTATGGGCGTTACAAATGGAATGACAAAGTGAATATACCCTCACCACAGTGTGGTACCGGGTATAATAATTGTGGGCGATAATATTGCGTGTTTTCTTCCTATTGCCTGTTGCTTATTCATTATTGCTTGAGCCGGCATAGTTTTTAACAATTTTACTTTAGTGATTTTTTTTTTGATTAACTTTTTTTGGTGATCTTCCAAAAATCTTTATATACACGATTGTCAGATCTTAGAATATTGTCATATGTATATGTCAGTGAATAATATGTCACAAATGTCTGAACATTAGTGAGAACGCACAAACGATTGACTTTAATGCGCTGAGCTCAAATCTGCAAACAAACCTTGGCGCTCTCTTACCGTGGCGTGGACCGTCCCCAAAGTTGACAAAAATACCATATAAAATAGTACCAATATTTCAAGAACGGAGACGGAACGGAAGACTACAATTTGCAGTAATTTAAGTGCAGAAACTCATAAAGTGATGACAAAAAAAAAATAATAGAAACAAGCTTGTTCTTCGTCGCTTATCGAAAAAAATAAAATGTTTTGGGGAAAAAAGATAAATTAAACCCATACTAATAGTTTTGATACAATGTAATGATGAAATGTAACATTAAAGTTTTTAATAAAAAATACATAGGTACATAGTTTAAAAAAACTAATGAAACGCGTTTACTGTACTAAAAAGTAAAAAAATAAAAATTAACCAATCTATTTTTAAGGTTAATCCTGGAAGGGGCTTAGAATAAGCCATGTTAGTGTAGTTTACACTCACATAATACATAACTACAAACATGGCTTACACTAAGCCCCTTCCAGGATAAACCTTAAAAATAGATTGGTTAATTTTTATTATTTTGCTTTTTAGTGCATCATACATAAAAGCGTTTCATTAGAAGAGAAATAGTGAATAAATGTCGATTCTGGGTTTCCTTATTTTTGGCCTGGAAATAATAATAGAAACAAATTAGTTTTTAATTTTTTTTTTGAGGATTTAATTTACAATAAATTAATATCCTTTTAATACTTGGTCGTTGCACCCTTATTTTTAATAACTAATTCACATCTTCGTCCCATGGAATGAGCCAACTTGGCACAAGTTTCGGGAGTTATACAGTGCCATGCATTTTGAATAATTTTTCCTTGTTTTTGGCTCTGCAGCCGCCGATCCTGCGCTTAAAGATCAGGAGATTGTGATGGCCACTCCATAACATTGATTTTGTTCTTATGAAACCATTCTTTGGCATTCTTTGAGGTATGATTGGGTCAGGGCCGCAGGGGCGTAGCGAGAGTTCGAGCCGTGAGGGGTGACTTTCATTGAAATGCCGACTTGTTTTAGGAACTTGCCGCCGACTGCATAGAAATCATGAAAATCGGCCAAGCGGTTATCGAGTTATAACGTCATCGAGTTTCACCCCATGGAAGAGGTTTCTTATATGGGATTTGTCCAATTTTAACAAATTTGACCAATTACAGAAACACTTCTGGGCAAATATCTAATCTAATGGTTTTCGAGATAAGATTCTGAATTTAAATTTTTAATTTTAAAAGCAATTAAAAGCTGAATTGATTTGAGATTGTTTACATTTTTTCATAATGTATTTTCAACGGCCACCGGGTTTACATTGGGAAGTCACTGACACTGAGTGAGAAAAAGAAAAATGTACCTTAAAGTACCATTCACATGAGAACGAACGATCGAATTGATGAAATAATGCTAATTTCCATTTATGCATTTATAAACAAAAATTATTCATTTTACTATTTCAAGAGTGGATCATTATCTAATTATCCCATAAAAATTCAAAATGTATTAAGAAAACAAGTTTATAGTTTAATAGTTTAAATTACGAAATTTCGTTATCCAAACTTTTTGCCGTGAACGAAAACACACTTGCATCGAATTGTCAAAGTTTATTCGCAATCCACATCATTAAGCCGCATTCCACAAACTAGCGAATAAAACGTTCTTTCGAATTTAACCTCAAATTAGAAATGCAGACCGTCCTTTTTAAAATCGAATCGAAACTCGCTAAATTTTAAGGTGTTCAGTTGGCAAATTCACCGATGCCGACCGTTCTTAGCTTAAAATTGAAACTCGGAGAAGGTACATAAATATAAACAAATATGAATTGGCATTTCCGAAAGGGTGAACCTTTGAAAATGCCGACTTGTATACATTTACAAGTTTGAAAACCTATACTTAATGGAAATCCAAACTCACTTCTTATTTTTTAACATTTTGTTACGAGCTAGTTTTTGAAAATTGTTCCTTTTGTCGATTTTTGTTTAGTTGCTCAAGTTAATCAATGTAAAGTAAATAATTCCTCGATTTGCCGACTCTTCAAAAGCGTGGGGGTGCGACACCCCCCATACCCCCCTCGCTACGCCCCTGGATTGGGGTCATTATTCTGTATAAACTCCCATTTAATAGGCATGTCCACTTCAGCAAATGGCAGCATAACAGTGTTTAAGATTTCCACGTAGTCTACGGCACACATTTTATCCTTTATCATGAAAAGTGGACCAACCCCAGATCCTGAAAAGCACCCCCAAATCATTAAATTTCCTCCGCCATGTTTAAATGTCTTCTTTGTCTATATGGGATCGAATTCGGAATTCTTTGGTCGTCTGACGTACATTTTCCCATCGGAAACAAACAAATTGACCTTGGTTTCATTCGACCATAAGACGTTATTCCAATTAGCACGGTGGAAGTGTTTGTTTGCGAAATTTAGTCTCTGTTTAATATTTTTATTGCTCAAGTATGGAACTTTTCTGGGACTTCTTCTAGGAAGAACTGCTTCCTTTAATCTACTTCTTATTGTACGACTTGTAACTGGTGCGTTTAGCTCATTTTTTAGGTCTGTGGAAGAAAAAAAAATGTTTTCTTCGTTCATAGTCGTATTAACAGTTTGTCAAATCGTGGAGTTGTTTTTCGTTTTCTGCCTCTGGTTTCTACTTGAATGGACTTGAATGGATAGCTGTGAATACTTTTTGGAACTTTTTTTTAAGAATATTTTACGAGCTTAGCTATTTCATCCATGGTTTTGCCGTATTTTCTTAGCTTTTTTATCACCTCACGCTCAGAACTGGTGCAATGGACTCCAGACCCATTTTTAATAACATGTTAATTTCACTGTTTGAAGATTTTCTTCTAAAAAAACACTAAATTAAAGGATAAAAAAATTTACCACTATTTCAATTAAAGCAATACCGGATTGTTCGTTTCTATTATTTTGACCAGGCAAAATAATATTTTTGCTCACACTTTTGACTGTTAGACAAAAACCAAAAGCTGATAAGAGCAAATTGCCGCAGCATTTCAAAGTACTTTTACCTTGCATTTGAGTATAGAATTGATTTCGGAGAAAGACCAAATTGTATGCTGTTAATGATGGTTCAGTATTATGTAATCTATTATTTTTTCCATAACTGGTGTGTTTTTTTGCTATTCTATATTGGTGGTTGGGTGTGTATGAATCGGGTAGGCGCTGACTGGCATCAACTTGGCGGTGCCCAGCTGTTGTAACTTTTTCATACACATCAATTGTGCTTATTTTACCTCCGCGTGGTAACCACCGGGTACTGGCCTCGCCCTTCCGGGCTTGGCTTGCTAAACTTATAAGCGCGAGTGTTGAACACGAAGAAAATAGCAACACTATAATGCTCTGTCGGAAAGACTGACTGAACGAGTCTCAGAAGTCTTACATGAGCTCCTCAGAAAGAGGACGTACGGCGGATGAATTCACGCGATTGAATCAACGGTGACGTCAACAGTCGGCATGACAGATACCTTAATGGGCTACTTCGACGTATTTGGAGCTGAGGCCATTAAGGATTTTTTTTTTTCAATACTAGTCAGGGTGTTGAAATAGAGATGGTGGCGGAAGAGCCCTTAATGGGTCAACGGCACCACTCAAATCCCCGAAGCGGGTTACTGACTCCGGAATATCCGGCCCCTTTCGTCCAAGGGGTCACAGAAAAGGCCTGGCCCTCCAGGTTGGGGGTTATGCGTGGGGTTAACTACCCAACCACGGAAAAACAATATGGTTACGAAGCAACCAAGAGCCTCGGATAAGGACGGATTCACTGTTGACGACCCTGCAAAACGAAATATGGACAATGACGTTCGGATCTGCACGTGGAATGTTCGAACCCTGAACAGACCGCGTGCAGCCGAACAACTAGCGGAGGCCCTAAGCTGCTACAAAGCAGATATCACCGCTATCCAGGAGGTGCGGTGGGATGGGCCGAGCAAAAGAAGGATAAAAAACTGTGACATCTACTACGGTGATTGCTACAGAGAACAGAAGCAGCGTCTATTTGGATGTGGATTCGTTGTAAGCGGCAGACTTAGGCAAGAAGTCTTGAGCTTTCGACACGTTAGTGAACGCCTTACAACTATCCGCATCAAGGCTAAATTCGCCAACATCAGCCTGATATGCGCTCACGCCCCTACCGAAGATAAAGACGATGCTACCAAAGAATGTTTCTACGAGCTCCTCGACAAAACATATGAGCAATGTCCTAAGTATGACGTTAAAATCATCTTGGGTGATTTTAACGCCAAAATAGGAAAGGAGGACATCTTTGGTAGTACAATAGGGAAGTACAGCCTACACGACAACACGTCTGGAAACGGACTTAGGCTAATCGACTTTGCTGCGGGACGTAATGTTACTATAGCTAGCACACGGTTTCCTCACCTCAATATTCACAAAGGAACATGGCGGTCACCAGACCATCAAACGGTCAATCAAATTGACCATGTTGCGATCGACGCAAGGCACTCCTCCAGTATTCTAGATGTTCGAACCTTCCGAGCGGCCAACATAGACTCGGATCACTACCTTGTTGTAGCCAAGGTACGTATGCGGATATCCCAGACACCACAACAACGAGGAAATACTGTGAGGAGATTCAACGTTGAACGGCTACAAACGCAAAAAGGAGGGAAGAACACCGGCTTCTCCGGAGGAAAAAGAAAGAGCATGAGAAGCGCGCGATCGAGGA
Organism: Cheilosia scutellata; assembly: GCA_955612985.1. Classification (NCBI taxonomy): domain Eukaryota; kingdom Metazoa; phylum Arthropoda; class Insecta; order Diptera; family Syrphidae; genus Cheilosia; species Cheilosia scutellata. Next base: position 93,330,801 of record OY015312.1, read on the forward strand.
AATAGAGAGGTGTTACTCCAGGAACAATGTTCGGAAGTTTTACCAAAAGGTAAAAAGAACGTGTCATGGGAACAAGACCCGAACAGAGACCTGTAGAGACGAACAAGGAAACCTTGTAGTGGAGTCACAGTCGGTGCTGAGGACATGGAAAAACCATTTTTGCAGACTGTTAAACGGCGAAGACGACACATATTCCGCTGTCAGGCAGAATGAACCATTCAACCTGGGCGATGAAAGCCAAGACTTCCGTCCACGTGACCAAAATGAGGTAAGGATAGCAATATCTAAGCTGAAGTCCAACAAAGCTGCAGGACCGGACGGTTTACCGGCCGAGCTTTTTAAGGCAGCGGGAGATGACTTGGTAGAGAGCATACACCAACTCGTTTCTAAAATTTGGTCAGAGGAAAGTATGCCTGATGATTGGAACCTCAGCATCGTTTGCCCGATCTACAAGAAAGGAGACCCTCTAAACTGCGCCAATTATAGAGGCATCAGTCTCCTCAACATCGCCTATAAGATCATATCTGCTGTACTGTGTGAGCGCCTGAAACCATTTGTCAACGAGCTGATTGGTCCCTATCAGTGTGGTTTTAGGCCCGGTAAGTCCACAACCGACCAAATATTCACACTACGGCAGATCCTGGAGAAAACCCAAGAAGTCCAAATCGATACTCACCATCTATTTATCGATTTTAAAGCCGCATATGACAGCATTTATAGAGACGAGCTATACAGAGCCATGTCTAGTTTTGGCATCCCTGCCAAACTTGTCAGATTGTGCAGAATGACGATGGAGAACGCTCGCTGCTCCGTAAAGGTCGGAAATAATCTCACCGAGACCTTTGATGTCAAAAAAGGATTTAGACAAGGTGATGCGCTGTCATGTGACTTTTTCAACATCATACTTGAGAAAATTGTGCGAAACTCGCAAGCGAACACCAGGGGCACAATTTTCCAAAAGTCTGTGCAACTACTTGCATACGCTGACGACATTGACATAATTGGCAGAACGCAGCGAGCTGTTACTGGTGCGTTTGCAAGTATTAGCACAGAAGCGGCAAAAATGGGTTTAGTGGTGAATGAGGGCAAAACAAAGTACATGCTGTCAACAAGAAGGGACACACAACATCGGCGAATCGGACAGAACGTCACGATAGACAGCTATAACTTTGAGGTGGTTAGGGACTTTATCTACCTCGGCTCCACTATAAACTCTGATAATGACACCACAGCAGAAATCAAACGAAGAGTTACACTTGCCAACCGCTGTTTCTTTGGCCTAAGAAGGCAACTGACTAGTAAGGCCTTGTCAAGAAACACTAAGGAGACTCTATATAAGACCCTCATCATCCCAGTCCTACTCTATGGCGCAGAAGCATGGACGTTAACAAAGGCGGATGAAGATCTTCTTGGTCGTTTCGAACGCAAAATTCTTCGAGTGATTTTCGGTCCCGTTTGCGTTGACGGGCTTTGGAGGAGAAGATTTAACAGCGAACTCTACGAGCTGTACAGCGACATAGACCTGGTCAGAAAAGTGCGTATCAGTCGACTAAGATGGCTAGGACATGTAGAGCGAATGGGCACCAACGCTCCGGCCCGAAGAGTCTTCGATTCCAACCCGGAGGGACAACGCAGTAGAGGAAGACCTCGCCTTAGGTGGCGCGCACAAGTGGAAGGGGACCTCAACCAACTTGGAGTGCGCAACTCTGGAGGCGGTCAGCCAAAGATCGGGCTAACTGGAGAGGCATGTTGGTTGAGGCCCAGGTCCACCCCGGACTGTAGCGCCATCTAAGTAAGTAAGTAAGTATATACAGTGAGCGTCAAAAGTGAGTAAACACCAATGATGTTTTGATTTGTATTTGGAGCTTAAAAAATATTTTTTTTCAAATATCTATAAAGTATTTTATGTTGTCGAAATGAAATACGTTTTGTTATTGTTATTTCGTTAGCAAACTTTTTACAGATTTCCGGTTTTAAGAACTTTTACAAGACCCTAAAGAAGAATTAAAAGATCATTGGTGTTTACTCACTTTTGACGCTCACTGTATGTACACTGTACAGCAAAATAAGAGGTGGGTTTTCCTGGAGTAGAGTAGAGTAGATGGCATATACTATTATCTACAGCTATGTGAAAATAATAGGGACACTTGGATAAAAATTATTCAAAACACAACTCTGTTTCAATTACCATAAATTGGTTAGAAACGGCACATTCAATTACTGGATGGGATGGCGATAAAGTAAAGTACCGTTATCGATAGATAACATAAGTCTATTTAAAAATAAAAAAACGACTCCAAACTTAATGAAAATAGTATTCTTGTATTCGAAATACCGCAGTGTGTTCTTATTATTTTGCACATGACGACTATAGATCTATACACTATACGTCTTATATACTACGTACATCGCGTCCATTTTGTATTTTACTGTCATACATAATATTAGACTTAATGGTAATTTTTCATACAATTTTGACAAAATGTTGTGTTTCCTCATCAGTGGAAAATTACAAAGATTTTTATGACTTCAGGCCCATTTCAATCGTTATTAATTCTAGTACTACAACAGAGCCTATCAGAGAAGTATATCTACCACAGAATACTACCTAAATATTAATGATATCCACAATCAAAATCATCATTATATTAAATGGCGAACTCCCGTAGATGCTCTTTCGCATGTATTTTTATACTCGGACCCGGTACCACACTGTGGTGTTTATACCCGGTACCACACTGTGGTGAGGGTATATTCACATTGTCATTCCATTTGTAACGCACGGATTGGGGACACGATCCCGAAAACCAAAATCCCGAAAATCCAAAATCCCGCAAATCCAAAATCCCGAAAACCCAAAATCCCGAAAATCCAAAATCCCGAAAAACAAAAATCCCGAAAAACCAAAATCCCGAAAACCCACAATCCCGAAAAGCCAAAATCCTGAAAAAAGAATCCCGAAAACGAGATCCCGAAAAATTATATAAAATGAAAAATTTGCGCAAATTTTTCATTTTATATAATTTTTCGGGATCTCGTTTTCGAGATTCTTTATTTTGTTTTTAATGTAAAATAGACAAGTGTTTGTCCATTGCATTTACCGTAATAATGTTTTGTAATGTTGCGCTGCAATTCGCAATGTGCATTCAGTTGTGCTGATCTCATATAGTGTGATATAGCTGACCGACTAGATTTTAGCCAGTGAATATCGTAATAAAAAGTGAGTAGAAAAAGAAAACGTTTTTGCAGGTAGACCTGCATACTCCCCTAATTTTTGGTCGGTTTGTAACCTTTTGAAACAAAATCTGCCGCGGACACAGACCAACGTAAAGGCGTGGCTCCGCCGCACAGTGGGGAAAATGCGGAAATAAATGCTAAAAATGAAATTCGTAATATTGATTTTTTTAATTTTTTTTTTTTAAATATATATCTGTTCTATGTTTTACCAAAATTTGAGAAATTTATGTCAGAGAATTTTCGAGATACATCGCACCAAAGTTGCCCTTTCTTTTAGTTTTAGATTTCACGTATTTTCTTGCAATAACTCTTTGACAAGAAAAGTAGCATTTTTATAACCGTTTGCTAAAACTTTATTTCTTTAATGAATAATATCTGTCTTCAGCTTCCAAAAAAAAAAAAAAAAAAAATATATAAATATAAGGGTTAGTACCAAGTGCCCTAAAATTAATACTTTACTGTTCTTTCCCTTGAGCTACAGTTTTAGCTCCACTAAGCTCCGTCTAGTGGTTACATTTATTAGAAAGCTACAGTATTCAGCTAACTATTTTTGAAAGAATTGGAGCCCCTTAGAGACCACTTTGAACGTAGTGTATAAATTAGTCTCGCTGGTTTAGACTAAAAAAAAACACGGTTTTGACTTTGGTAATGTTACAAAAGTAAGAATTTCTTTTCTAATAATAATTGGAAAGAACTCAACCAGGACTTTATTTTAAGAAGAAATATAGGGCTTTCAGTTAAATGCAAAATAAAATTAATCCGTTGAGGGAGGGCTGAGATATTCAATTTTTAGTTCAACCTCATTTTTCCTACCTCCAATTTTTTTTTCAAATTTTGTCCAAATGTGTGTTTGCCCGATCCAAATAGGTGTGCAAAATTTCATTGCTCTAAGTTTATTAGTTCAGATTTTATAGATTTCTTTCCGCTCCCCCATACAAAGCGCCCCACTGCACTGTGCGCCGCCGCCGGCTGAAAGTTCTCGCAGGGCATTCACACATTGGTGTATATTCACTGATTGCTATTTTATGTGAAGATGAAGAGCAAATCCGTGCGAAAACATGTTTTATTAAAATAAATGCCGGTGAGATGCAAAAACTAAGAAAACGTTACGTGACGAAGAAAAAAAAATTACAAAATTTTACGCGGAACGTAACGAGCGTTCTGAAATAAGTTTTCTAACAGGAAATGCGTACAATATGAACTGATATGTTTTGTCATGGATCGTTTTTTATATGTTTTTGTTAATAAGACTTAAACTGTTTTTGTTATGTTTTAGTTATTTGAAGTTTGCTAGCTATTTTGTTTATTTTGTTAAATAAATTTGGCTTATATTTTTGTTGCTACAATAAAATTTTTAGTTTCACTTTCGGGATTTTGGCCTTTCGGAATTTTGGATTTTCCGGATTGTGGATTTTCGGGATTGTGGCTTTTCGGGATTTTAGTTTTTCGGGATTGTGGGTTTTCGGGATTTTGGATTTTCGGGATTTTGGGCTTTCGGGATTTTGGATTTTCGGGATTTTGGGCTTTCGGGATTACATTTTTCGGGATTCTGTCCGACTCCCGTAACGCACATAAGGAGGCGTTGTAGGTATGACAAACTATATATATTATTGATCAGCATCACTTTCTTAGTCGATCTAGCGATGACCGTCTGTCCGCACGATCGACTTGGAATTTGGTACGTAAGCTTTTATCCATCAAACTGAGGCTAAGTTCGAAGATGAGCAAGATCGGATGAAAACTACTACTACCTCCCATACAAAAATATCAGATTTATATAGCTTTTTATGTTAAAAATTAAATTTAAATAGCTACAGTAAAGATAGCAAGTTTAAACTTTGCACATATTATTTTAATAATATTTAAAAACAATTTGACAAAAAATGAGTTTGGTCTAATAAAAAGTACCCATACCTCCTATACAAATAGGTATATTATTTTTTAATACTAAAATATTTTTTTATTTTATTTTACAATAATTACCGGGTATTTGAGCTTCGGCATAGTCGAAGATAATTGTCTTACTGGTTTTTTTTTGTGTCACAAACACGGAATGCGGTCAAATAAAATAACAAATGGCTAAACAACGTTCTCCATCAAGTTTCATCGCCACCCCATAGTCATAAGTAGGTATAGGTACTTCTGTATTAATATTCAACACTTACCAATATTTATATAGCATTGATTCCTCTTGCTAAATTCTGGCCAATCCAAGTCATATCGATCCCACTCAATGGCATGCAAGTTAATAAACATTTCTTTCCACGGCGCCTTGGGATTTCTGTAAATACACCAAGTGATCCATTAAAACTTTCGTCCACTTATTTATAAATAAGCAACATAATATTTACTCCTGACAAAACTGAATTTATATATTACATACACACTGTATAGTGTATATGTTTTCGTACATATTTATACGAGACGTTATTTCCAATAAAATATTTTGATATCTAACAGCATGCATACCTCGTATCTAATAAAAAAATCTAAAAGACAATACAAAACTTACCCTGTCTTAGCGAAATTAGTCCAATAAGACATCACTGCTTCGGAGAGAAGTTTCTCTTGGGCATTGTATTTATTGTGAAATGGTCCGGCTGGGGCCAATGGTGCTCCAAATATGAAAGCCAATTCCTCACCAGTTATACTGTGTGGAAGCTAAAGGGAAAAATGAATAAAAGACAAAGAAAAAAATATTAGATTGTCATCCTTCTGGATGCTGAAACTGGAATTATTATTATTATATCATTCTTTCGTGGAGTTCTCTCATTTTGTTCATTCATCCCAACTTCGCACTTCAACAAGCTAAATTCATAAGAGAGGAACCATTGAAGTTTCCTTTTTTTTTTTTTTTTTCTGGAAATAAAACAAAAACGTGACTTTCATGTTTTTTGGGAAATAAACATAAGCAGTGTGTATTGTGTATAGCTAGATAGGATTGTTCTAGGAAAGTTGTTTCTGAGAACAAGTACCTAGTATCCCACAATCATAACAACTGTATTTGGGATATTTTAAGAAATATCCACCGAATGAAATATACTTTAATAAACCCGATTCAAATTGAATTGACTTCTAAAATATAACACTGCCTTATGTTTTGATGATTCCAAAACTATAGTGACATATCCTTGGGGGATATAGTCCTACACGTGGCTCTAAGGTTTCCGAATACATTCAGTTCTTGTTGTACTTAAAATTGCGGAACTACTTGAAATGGGATCAATATTCAATCAATAAAAATACCCCCTACTTTGATATTCAGCTAAAGGCGATACAATCTTGTATCATCAAATCTTAATTATCTAGTCGGGAGTTCCCGCAGAATGCTTAGGGCATTATTTTGGTAGAACCGTGTCGGATTATGTTTTGTTTACCTGATGGACACATTGATATAGAGGGGTGACTAAAGTGCTGACATACTGGCCAACAAAGACACAGAGTTCCCACTAAATCTAAATGATATAATTGTATGCATAGACCACCAATGGCTACTGTATAAATCAACGTAAGATGGTCAGATTTAGAAGGGCACACTGTTGCAAAGGCATTTTGTCCTGAGTTAAATTGGAAAAAAATCTTGAAAATTAATAGAACTCAGAAGACTAACGTCGATAGAAATACTCTCTGGCCATTGCCTATGAAAATTGATTACACAACATGGATATGGATACAACATGCAATTATTGTGATGACCTACATTTCGCTGAAGATATTACGTACTCATCTACATATATTCTGTAAATACCAAACGATTGCTCGGAGCACAATGAAGTACTATCGGAAGATACTTCTTCAGTAATTTATTTAGCTTGTATAAGCATATTACGTGTATGGGTGAATTGGTTTGTGTGTCTGACAGTATAACATAACTTAACGTAACCCATGATAGTTAAAAACAAGTAGAAATCTTATAGTCGACCGATGCTTCGATACCCTCCACTGCATAAAAATCATGCAAAATGTACAAGCATGGGTCTAATATTAGTTATTTTTTCAATACCAAGCTGATGACAGGAAGTCCTCTCAAAAAATGTCATTCGCATAAATCGGTTCTATTGGACGCTATCATGCTATAACAGACAGACAGACGGACAGGACATGGCTATATCGATTCAGAATTTGAGTGAATATACCTTCCTGTGGAGGGTATAAAAGTGTGGGCAGAACTTATCATAACTACCATTCGAAGGAATTGTGGAATATTATGGCATGTGTATCTATCTAAAGATAAAGAGTGTCTGCATGCGACATATGGTCCCAAGTGTTTCAAAAGTGACCAGCTAACGATCGATGCATTCTTAGATTCTGGCGGCAAAATCTGATTAGCTGCGGAACATGAAGGTACATTAAGACCAGGCAATTTAAAATGTATAGGTATTGTAGGGGCTGGCACCGTTCATTCAACAAAAGGTACATTTAAAAACGAAAAGCATTTTTTTTTTACTTTATAAGCACTCTCACAAAATCTCACTCTTATAAAAAGAGGATGAACATCGCACTTGGCCCTAAAACTGCTGTTAAGATCTCTCAGCTTAAGCTGTGGCTATCTGCAGAACTGCATGCAGTATAAGTAAAAGTCCTGCCTTCGCCACAGGAGCTTTTAGAGACTGAGTACTTTTACCTCTGAACTAAACATTTGCTTGAGAGTTGTTACATATCTCGCCATAAGCTATAATCCCTCAACTACTTATAATTGAATGTAGGTACTCAACCTCAGATTTATAGTTAGGAATAAGAAACTATTTTGGGATCAGTGGTTAGTGTGCTGATGGACTACTGTGCGAGGGGTCCAAGGTTCGATCCCCTCCTGACAAACACAACTGTCTTGAAAAAGCTTCCTAATTCAGCCGATCGGACTTGGCAAAGAATTGCAGGTCACTTCCATTCTTCCCAAAAATAAAAACACACAAACGAATAGTTGTGAAAAGCTAGGCCTAAGATCCCCCACGTATCTGTTGCGTTAACTATTTATTTATATCTATATTTTTTTTTAAATATTCGAACAATACAATCAGCGTCTTCTATCTGCACATAATAATTAATAAACCTTCGCGAGATTTTAAATGAGTAGGTACTAGGTGAGGTACTAAAAATAAGTTTATAGGGGAACGATCCTACCAAATGTGAATTGCATATAATTGCAGCAAAATTAGCATTAGAAACAAAACTCTCTATACGAAGACCTTAAAAAAATATTGCACATTGCATCCATTGATTTTCTTTTCCAATTCTCTATACAAAACCAGTCACTGTGCTATGCGACTATGAGGGCAAAACAGAAACGACACTCACAACGACGGAAAGGATGATGATGTCTACATTTCCACAAAAAAAAAAAAAAAAATCAGAAGGAAACTCTAAAAAGGGGTTTTATGGATAACCAAACCAACCCCTAGCATCTTGAATAGTTTTTCTGAATCAGATATTCACGCCGAATGAGCAGTACAAATCGATATTCGAATTTCCGAAATACAGGTATGTGTGGGTGTTTGGGTCTATTTCAATTTCCAAAATCATCAGATACCTACTTGTGTTTTTCTGATTTCAACTTTATAATCGACTTACTGATTTTTTTTTCATTATTCGATTCTGGTGCCCGATAATAAAAAGCAATGCGTGGATTTTCATTTGATTGGACTTCACGAACTATCGTTATAGTATTTTAACCCATGACAGTATAAGGATAATTGATACATATTGTCATGGTGACTGTTATTGGATGGAAAGCTTAGATAAAATTAGAGTCCAAAGATGGTTAAATTTTAATTTTAGGGTTTTGTTTCGTTTTATTTTTTAGTTAGCTACATCTAAAGACTGTCAACCATTATATGAACTTTTCAAATTAACCAAGATTAAAAAGTGTTAAATTTATTGAATTATATTTTTTTTCAGAATTTTCATTGTTCACTTCTGATTAAAAGTCTCGACTTTTTATTATGTATTAGATATTTATTATGTATTTACTGTCCTTTTTCAATGGTAATGAAATAATAATAAAAGCCAGTGTTACAGATGGGCGACTTTTCTACCACAATTTGAAAGAAGCGTTTTTGGGACCACTTTCACAAATACAGGTGACATTGGGACGCATTTTCAAAGCTTCAATTTATTTCTCAAATAACAAACAAACATTTTGAAAAAAGAAATACAAATTAATAATTCTTCGCATGTTTGTTGAATAGTTGTAGTAGGTACCAAATGAAATAAAAAAACCTACAGCGCAACACTTTCCATTCCAAACGTCAACAGAATTTCAGTAAAATCTTCTTTGTCCGTAACATTTGGATAGCCTCACCGATTGTCTTTTTTACTTTCCGTTACTTCTTTCATGCTTACAATAAGGAATCATATATTGAGTGACAATTTGAGAAATGTCTTAAAGCTAACGGAAGTTTGGAAACCAATTTTGTTTGCAGTCACTAAAATGTGAATTTTTTTTGTGTAACATTAGAATAGCCTCAATCACAGTTTAAGCGAACATTTGCAAGCGTGAGTGTCGAAAAGCTATCGGGAAGTGATAAAACGGTTTTTATGATTTTTTTCTTTGTATCAACTGTTAAAATGGGTAGAAAAAAATCATTAACAGTAGCAGCAATTGCCAAAGTAGAGGCCTAACAAGACGGTTCTAACCGCACTGTAGGTCATAAAATTAATCGAAGCCCGAAAGTAATTATTAATTATTTAAACGGCCGTACTTCTTCAGTTCTTTCTAATAAAGACAAGCGGAAAATCATTAGATTAGCTTTCAATTCCACCCACTGTTTGAAAAAAATACGACATGAAGCTGGTTTAAAAGTTAGCCGAATGACCACAAATCGGGTTATCAAAAGTGCTGGACACCTAAAGCGACTAAAGCTGCAGAAAAAACCACTGCTAAACAATGTGCGTAAACTACAATTGCTTACTTTTGCAAAACACGAGATGGCATATGGAATACTGACTCATTTTCGATTTGGCCACTGAAATTTTAAATTTCCAGTTTCCAAAACATTAAAAAAATAACAATATTTAGTGGAATAGCCTTTATTTTTTAGAACGGCAGTCAATCTTTTCTGAAGACTTTCCACTAACATAGGTCATTTTAACCTTCCGTCCTCCCACTGTAGGGTGTCCATATTCCTCAAACGAAAAAAGAGGACATAATTTACAATCAACAAACACCTAATAGTAGGGTAAAATGAGAACCACCTAGTAGGTAGTGCAATGCCGGAGCAAGTCCTTAAATTGCAATTCCATCGCAATACAACATTTTTTAAACCTTCAGTTCTTACTGTATAGTGTATGTAGGTCATGGGTTCCCAATTTTTTTTACTGCGACTTCGTAGAGAGGTTGAAATATTTTTGCGACGCCCTTCTAAAAGCAGAGATTTATGTGAAGATGATCTTACTGAAGATTCAGTAAAGGGTTTTTCAATAAGGACGATTCGACGTTGAAATATCGTCGTCTCATATTTACGGCAATTTTGCTTGTTCACATACCTACATTCATCTAAAAATGCGCCTCGTCGCTAAAGATGATTTTTTGGCCAAAATTGAGGTCCTCTTCCAAACGCTCCGAAGCCAAGTCAGCGAACAAAAGGCTTTGTCTATGTTCATTAAGTTTAAACTAATGGATTAGTTGGATCTTGTACGGGCGTAAGCCTAAGTCCCGATGCAAAATTCGCCAAGTTGGAATCTGCGAAAGGCTGATTTCTTATGCACGTGGATGAATTGACTGCCTCGAGTTTTCCTGTACATTCTCATGGACCACGGCAATGCTCCCGACGAATCTGGCAGGCAAAGATCCGTGCTAATTGAAAAACCCTTATTTATTTTTGAGTGTCAGGCAAATATACGAGTGCCAGCCATGAAGCAAGTCTTACTGGAAATGCGGGAAACACAAACGCGCTTAATCTTTGCCTATTGGATTGTCCCAGGTAGTCGCGACGCACGTTAGGGAATCTCTGGTGTAGGTATATAGTATAGAAAAAAAGAATACATATTTTTATTTTTCCGATAGGTACTGGACTTAAGTTTATAAAAAACGTTGTTCAAGCCTGCTCTTTTTACACTTTTTACATTGTTTATATTGAAATTGAAGGTATTAAAAAAGAGAACAAAAAGAGGACACAATAAATAAAGAGGACAAAAAAAGATCCAAGCGAAAAAAGAAAGTGTAAAATAGATCGCGGACAAAAAAGAGGACATGTCCTCTTAAAAAGAGATGTTCTGGAAACCGTATCCCACTGGGGTGTGAGATACCCACACGAAATTTTAAACCGTGCCATCACCGTTACAATTTTTTGTTCGCCATGCCATGGCTATGTAAATTCAGTTTAAAATTTTCTGCAATAGTTGGAAGCTGTTTTGAGTAATTTTAATTTTTTATACATTATATAATTTTGCTGTGACATTTTGTATGGGGTATCATATACCCCAGTGAGAAGTTCGTGTTAGTATTTTTTTCAGCTTGTGAATAAAGATTTTAAATGTTATAATTTTGTGTTCTAGTGATTGATTCAGCATTTGAACAAAAATAGTTACGCAAGATGAAAATAATTGAAAAAACTTTTTTTTTAAGGAAGTTATTGTTTTTTTCCACTAAAACGGTATTTTTACGGTACTGAAAGGGAAATAAATCGGGCTACAAATGGAGCTCGGTTGCACATGAAAGACGCGGTAGGCATCTGATGCGAAATCACCCATTTAGTGTTTAGTTAGTGACATGTCACCAGCCTATGTGCGAAGATCATCGCTTGCTGAATTCTGGAGAATAGCTAGATAAAATTTGCATTCCTTACATGCATTTTTCATTTATTTAAGCACTCCGCTAACAATGGTTTTTATTTTTTAATAACTTCGGAGAAAATGCACTTTTATTTAATACTTAATTTTTTCTGATTTTTTTCTTAGTCTAATTTTAAAATCAGTTTTTTTCTTTAATGAGTATTTTTTTTTTTATTATTATGAGTGAAATATTGTACACTATATTAATGTACTAAAAACATAAAAAAAATAATAAAAATAAAATATACAACAGAAACATTTTTTTATATATTTATGTATGGAGTATGTCGTATGTCACACCCCAGTAAGAGGAACGTGTAAGAAAAAATAGGTTGGAGGACGGAAGGTTAATGGTGGTATATTGTCCCAGACCTCCTAAATATATTCGAAAATCTCTTCAGCAATTCTTGATTTCTTTGCTTTTAATACTCTTTCGATGTCGGCCCACAAGTTTTTAATTGAATTCAGGTTGGAACCTTACCCGGGTCAATCCAAAACATTAATTTTGTTATCTGTAAGCTATTGCGGCACTATCCGCGGAGTATGCTAAGGATATTTGTCGTGTTGGAAATCATTATGTTACTGGCATGTATGAAAAAATGGGTTCTGTCTAATAAGCTTTTATAAGCGTGCTTATTAAGTGTCGACCCTTATACAACTAATGGAACAAGGCCGAACCAAGAGAATGCAAACAGGACATTACTTTCTCTCCACCATGTTTTATGGTCTGAAGCATGTATTTTTTCTGCAATTCTTTGTTTGGAGGACGACTTACATACACATTTCCATCGGATTCAAATATATTAAACTTGGACTTGGCACTCCAAAGAACTTTATTCCAAAATTGCAATGTGAAATCTTCCGCAATTCTGCGTCTTCCTTAGGTTTTTGTTGACATTTATGTCCCTTTTTGTGGAATATGCATCCACGAAGATTTTGTTCTACGACACAGCGCCTATTAACCTTGGCCGTGAGTTCTTGATGGAGATTAGGTGCAACAATCTCCCTAATAATGACAAAGTTTCAGAAGCACAAAATTAGCTAGGCTGATAAAATTTTCATATTTTTCCCATCTTTCCGCGGAGCACTTGGATTTTCATGGCGGAGCACACTTTGGGAAATTCGGCAGTAGACCATCAGAGTTACTCTAAAGCCCAAACATAGAAGCGATAACAAAAGCAGCTGATAATTTTGCTGCAATACCTTAGTCAATTCGACCTTCTCCGTGTGGCGAAAAGAACAAAGACGGGATTATTTTCGGGCTCGGTTATTATTTAACTAACACTAACCAGTGTCACGAACTTTCTTCAAGACAGAAATTTCTATTCAAAATTCGCACTGTTTCGGCAACATTGCATCCATTTTTGAAGTAACTTTCCAATATTTTGCAACGTTGTATAAACGTAGATATCTAAATAGATAGCTTTCGAACGGCGAACATATTATACCTACTCAGTATTTGTAAATCCTTGTTAACACATTCACATTCATATGTAACACAATATTGGGTGGAAACAAAACAACCAGAGCTCGTTTCCAATTAGGTAGTTAGTTATACGTATGTTCTTACCATGAAAAACTTCACATCGGTAGATATATTGAGCAGGTTAAGATAAGTTCTTAGCAAATGAACTACAATACTTTTAAAATGTTACCCACCTAAGAGACTAGCTTAGGTTCAACTTCAACTAACGAAAACGAACAAATGACCAATATATCGGCACTTTCTGTGGCCGGATTGCCGGAAGCCAATTATAAATAAAATCTTTGAATACGTACCTACATACTCATACATAATGTATGTAGATACATACATGTAAATAGGAACCCAAATTCATATTCAAAAACCGACGTAAGGTCGTGTGAAAGAAGCAAAAATCAAACGAATAGAAAATCTTTGAAAAACATTGTCACAATGGATATGCTATATGCAATGCAGTTAAACAATTTTACATTTTCATGGAGAAACTCATATGGCATATGGGCGACAGGATAATGCAATAAATGATATCCCCTCTCTCTACTGCCCCACATTCATTTTGGTTCCTGGTTCGTTATCAACATACATTCGTAGCCCGTACACGAATAACGAAGATTGTTAGTGCAAATACTAGTTACGAGTCGCCAGCATTTCTAGAGCTATAGTTACTCAACCACGTAATGGTTGAAGGGAGGGTATATGTAAGGTATCCGTAATACTTGCTAAAAGATTTCTATAGTTTAAAGATTCAGTCAAGGACGACTGAAGTAGGATTCGATTTACATTTCTCTTTTTGGTTATAGACGTGTGTAAAGTTCGGTTTTTTTTTATTTTTTATATCCTGTCGTTCGATATCTGTAAAACAATTTGCATTGCGGTAGAGACCTTAAGGGAGTAGTTGGAAATATAAAAAGTTGTTAAACTCAACTTTGACATGAATTCTTGTGGGAAATTGAATTCCTGGCAATGACATTCGTCCTTTTGTCTTACAATTTGCTATGGGGCAGTAAGTAATTGTATGTATAATAGAAATGATGATGATTCTACGTCAATATGTACTAAATAATAATAGTTTTATTTTTAACGTTCAGTATTCAAAATTAGTAATTTCATGTATTTGTGATTGTGAAACACTACTTGGGGAAGTTGTTCATATTAATATTAGGTATGATATGCACATGTGTAAAGTATGCAGACATGAGAATGTAGAATAAGAAGATCATTTCATTATGAGAAATCGTGCTACACAGTCTCTCTCTCAACTCAAGGATGCCCAGCATTCCTACGATCGAAATAATATTTTATAAGAAGGTTAAGCAAATCAAATGGCAGCTCATTTGTGCGGCTCTTGGAAAAAGCAAAGGAAACGCAATCACAAAGGCAAAAGTTATCGTATGTATTTAATGTGGTTTGAACAGAAATCAAACGTCGTGAACTATTACGTTTATTACCATGAATTTTCCTAAGTACCCTTAAATGCATACCGTAGCGTATACCGTATACAAGTCAAATATTATTTCCGAATACTTTTTTTCCATTTTTGTAGGTAACTTATAATATGGTACACCATGCATACATTTGACTATTTTTAATTGTAATGTTTATGGAAATTGTAAATAACTACTGACGGTTATGAAATGCTTGGCATACCTAACATAACAATGGTGATTCGTCTGATGATGAAAAAGAATGGGCTGGCCAGACGACGCGTGTAAAATCTGCCCGAAACCCATGGAAGATGGGACAATTTTCACAACAATGAAGAGCTGGAAGTAAGTGTTCTGTTCTGTAGATATTCTGGAATTCCAGTTCCTGGCGTTGTTACGTCAATACAAATTTATTTATTCATAGTGTCGTAGTCACATCAGGAGCCTTCTTCGCCTCCCCGAAAAAGGAATAAAATGTTGGTTTCTTTGACGCCTGCAAAAACCCCAATGAAATGGGAACCCTATAGGCATTCACATCACACTTCACAGCATTGGAACGATTCATCGCAATCGAATAACCAATTGACCCAAAGGTCATGATGAAATTAAATAGACGCGTTGCGGCAGAGATCACAACATTCCAACAGATATTCAACGTGCAGAGTTAACAACAACATCTTGGAAATATGACAAGTTCATTGTCCTTGAGTCCACTTCCGTTGGCATGAAACCATTGCCATCAATACGTATTGCTGAAATTGACAACCAAGTGAAATTCATGATTGAGCATTGAGCAATCAATGTGGCTGGTATTCAGTGTTAATTGGAACATAGGTATGTGGCGACTGGATTCACCTATCACATTACAATATTCACTTAAGTCATTCCACAACTCATGCTCGATTTGGATATCTGTCTTCGCGTGGTATCCAATCACTTTCACTTCAGTAAACTAAGCTCGAATTATCTGTTGAATTAAATTATATATTTTCGATTAGTTTGTGATATAGGTACATATATAAATAGTTATGCATGCTGCCCCCTGCAACCCCCTGCTTGGGTTTACTGTCAGATTTTTTGGGGCCTTATTTCCTAATAAACATTGGGGTTTGTTTGTATCCCAAATTTGAGGCGCTATGACACATTGAGAGTGGGCGATATGACACTTTTAAAAGTGTCATAGCGCCCGACGGCTTTATGACACAAAAATGTGTGTCATAACACCCCAGGGCGTTATGAGTTTTCTAATTGGATTTTGCTCCATGTAAGAGCAATATATTTCTTTTTGCCTTGTCGTGGTTTTTTGTTGTCTTTTTCCTAAAAAGATGTTCCAGTATTTATTACACAATTATTTAGTTTGTAATAATTCAAAACATACTCTTTTCAGATTGCATTTTAATATGTTTTTTGCACAAATTTGATCAGGTGCCTACCGTCATAAAAAAACTCTGCGATTTGATTTGACAGCTTTGTAACAGATTTTCAAGTTTCGAACTTCCATAACAGATTTTCATAAAAGTTCGAAAACCTGAATACGATTTATAAAAGATCTTTTATGGCCGAGATCTTTTATGATTCATAACAGAATAAAAGATTTTGCCGAATAGGCCTAAATCTTAGACCCAGGAGCGTTCGCGTGAAGATTGGTTAAAATTGGACAAAGGGGCGTGGTACCTCCCATACAAAAAACATCTTCTATGGGTGGAACTCGATGACGTTATAATTCGATAACCGCTGGGCCGATTCTCATGATTCTTTTTTTGTATTGTTCGTATTCCTGTATTTCAGGTTTACGCAGAAAGCAAATTACAAAAAATTGATTTATTCTCATTTTTCGCTTTTTATGAAAGAACATTATTATCTAAGACCTAAGTAATACAATTCCTGTGCACGACCACCAAGCCGTGCGTTTACAGCTATATAATATAAAAACGTTGGTGCGTATGTAAGACCAAAAATGAACCACTGAAGCTATCCGCCTTAATTCCTATTAAACAAAAATAATTGAACAAAAATATCAAAATAAATCTTGAAATATTTAAAATAACTATTTTAGCAGAACAACGTTTACCGGGTCAGCTAGTTTATGTACATTTAGCAATAAAATTAGAGTTTATAAAATATTTTAGTACAATTGTTTTTAAAATTGAATTTTTTTTTAAAGAAGGGAGACGGGCGTTTTCAATTTAAAATCCCGGTAGCAAATTTGTTTCCACCACGCGCCTGGTTATAGCCCATTAAAGTAGGTGACCTCAAATTTGGAGGTGTTACCACTTAAAACGCTATAACTTATAAACTATTATAGCTACAGAAATATATTTTTACATTTTGAAAAGACAATTTTGTAGCGCATACAAGTCTTAAGCGCTTCGGCTACATTCGGCAGCTACAAAAAAGTTATGGCTGCTTAAACTCAACATTTTAAAAATGTCTTTTTACATTTTTTTACTAAAAATGTTTTTTTCTCAAGTTTTTGACTTTTAAAATTTTAATTTTTTTTTTTTAAATTTGTATCCTTGATGTTATTCTATATAACTTGTTCTTATATAGGCAGCACTGGATATTTACAGACACAAGCTGTCGCGTCGGTATAGAAGAGCGCGTGATTGCAGATGTTTCACTAGGATGAAACCCAAAATTCTGTTGAAGTGCCCGAACAACTGCGTTTCAATTTTCTTTATTAATTAGGTAGTCGTCTTCAAACATCGGACCGCAAGCCACATAGAACTAGACCGCCAACTTCCGTGCACCTATACTCGATTCTCCCCGGAATTAATTCTCCTGTCTGTGAATACATGAGAAATGTCAAAATCAATGGCTGTACTGCAATGTTATTCCATGATATACCATGGGGCCTAGGATTATTCAAGTATGCGTGTGTAAATTCCGCTCCTTTGATTTTGTACAGCCCCATGACATGAAATCCTGTTCCCGTACGTAGCTTGTGGGCAAAGTCCGTTATGTGGGAGGATTCGACGGTCTATTCTATGTGGTTTGTGGCTCGGGCGCTGTTCTACATTTTGCAGAATATGCCGGAGTCAGACACAGACTTAGTGAGTGAAATTAGCGTCTTTGCAGTAACAGTAACATCTGAGTGCTACAGTAATAGCCACTAGGTGTCAGTCAACTACCCCTGAGTAGTTCAGATGGTTGTCGCATCGCATGCTATTAGTCACTGATTGTGGTAATTCATCAGTGGGAGGAATTGTCGAAGTTCAAATGCAGATAGGATTACTTTCCAGCGAACAATCCAATTACAAGTCTGTGGCAACAAGGAAAAACCGCTAGAGTCGATTTTAATAATTTTTCAGGAAAGCTGAAAGCACTTCAAAGATTCGACGAACAATTTGAAATTACAAATGAAATCACAACTGATAATGTTATTTTATTACGTATACATACAAGAAATTATGAATTACGGTTTGCAGGTTTAAAACTAAATAATCAGTTATATAGTATTGAGGACCAAATCGATGCGGTGATATGACTCCAATAAAACAACCGCCTTGTACCCATATTCCTGTTAAGGCAGGTAAAAGAATGTTAACATCGAATATAAATCAAAATGTATTTGCATTTTTAAAGCCTCGTTACCTAACGTAATTAGCGGTAAATTAATATCACAAATCTTTGCTCCATTAAATAATCATATATGGCACCAAATATAAACGTCTCGACAAAACAAACATACAATTTCATTAATTAAACTAAACTACTAAAAGTTGATTGTCTGTATCCCACTGGTAACATGCAAATGGCTATCAGGCATCAGTATCAGTATTGCTAACTTAACCTCTGTAAGCATAAACTCAACCACAATCACCTAACCCAACAAGGGAAAAATCATTGCATCCTTTTGCTGAATACTTACACTCGAATGAGGTCCTGCCGCACTATTGTGTCCAAACACATACATATAGGTTCTCGGGTTCACATCGGCATGAAATAGTCCTGTCTGAATTAATGGTCCAACAACTCGAGCATCAGATAAAATATCTAACACAACATCTCGGTGTTCCAGGCTGGACGCTTTAATGGGATTGGTGTACATGTCTGTGTATCTATTTGTCGTTTTAGTTCAAAAGCGAGCGTCGAGGGCCAAACATGAAAGAAAATAAAAATATTAAAATGGGAATTATTATGTAATAAAAAGAACCGGTTTCTAAAACCTATTTAATTTTGTAATATGTAATATTTTTTCCTGTGAAACATTTTTTTAGAATTATATCTATAAACAAGCTTGCCGGTACGGGAACTCTACACGTTAGCTCTATTTACAGAAAGTATCATGGGAATTTTGGAATTTTGTGGTTTGAAATTGAGACTGATAACCGTCCATACGTGAGTTATTTCTAACAAGGATCAAGTTCACGAGATCGATTTTTCGCGTTTTTGCAAAAGTGCATCAGGACCAACAAAAGACAATAGAAGAAATTGTGGAATTTGAAAAGGACTATTTTGTTTATTCTTTTTATAATACAGTAGACTCTCGTTATCGTGAACACCGGTTAACGTGAACACTCGATAACGTGAACAGATTTTTTTTAACATTGACATCTCTAAAACGTGAACAAATCATGAACACTCTAAAACATGAACAACAATTTCTGCTCCAAATAATTGTAAAATTCAAGCAAGATGCAATTTAAAAATTTTTTTTTTCTTGGTAAATCATCGTATTGTACAGTTTTTAGGTAGCTACAAGACATTTCGTATTCTATTTGGTCTGCTCCTAGTTGTCCCTTGCACTAATTGTTATTGATTGTTTTGTCTGCTCGGTTTTCGATTGTACGAATGCAAATGGTTTGCACAAGTTGATGTCATTTATTATTGGAAAAGCTAAAAACGCACGTTCATTTAAATATATAACTGTCCAGAAGACTACAAGAGTTCAAAATGGATGATCTGGATGGCGGCCATATTCAAAGATTGATTTCATGAATCATTTGCACCACAAGTATTTGTGACTAAAAAAAAATCCACTTATAGATTACTAGATAAGTATTATCGGTTTTTTTTAGGTTTCGTCATTTAGAGAAAATCATAATCTACTAGTGAAGGCTCTCAGAATGCCATCAGAATAACAAAGCCTTACTAGTCTACTAGTCTAAAATAAATAAAAATACATACATTTTTAAATTCCTACTGTGGGATTGTCCTATACTTTTGGTAAAATTCCACCTTCGCAAACGTGAACTCTCTCGCAAACGTGAACTGGCTTGGTTTTTAATTGTTCACGTTATCGAGAGTCTACTGTATTAGGATATTGGCTCGTGTTTTTATTTGTTGCTTTTTGGGAGCTGTTGTAATGGTACCGGGGTTATGGTAGGAGGCTTTCCTAAAAGGATATACTTTGACAAACATTTTTAGGTCCATTCATTGTGATACCTCAAGAGGGTGAAAGAGGGAAGAGGCCAGAAACACTATGGGCCGGACATTACAGGTGGGAACTCTATTGTTAGTTATTTCGTTAAGAGGTCATAATGGTGACTAAAGCAGTCAACTCAATTTTTAAAGTTAGCATCTCCTGGTGGTGGTTTGTCTTCGGGGGCTTCGCGAAATAAGGCCCCAAAAGTAAAAATAAAATAAGGCCCCCAATTTGTGGTGTTATTTCATAATGAAATAATACGGGCGTTTGGGCGATAACACCTAACGCCAAAAGAAACAAAATTAAATTTTTTCCATGTATTATGGCTTTCTTAGTAAGGACAAACATTCCCGTCATAACATCAGTCCTTTACGGTTCCCCACAAAAAAAAGTCAAATCGCAGCGCCGAGGCGATTGTGGTATGGGCTGTGTGGCATGGCGCGCCATCCCGCACGAACCAGAGATCGTCCAAATCCATGTCTTCAATTTCAATAAAAAAAAAGTCGGTTAACATGGCTCTGTAACGCCCGCCGTTGACCGAAACGTTGTTCCCAGCCTCATTTTCGAAGAAAATTGGTCCAATGATGCCACCACTCCACAATCCGCACCAAACTGTCACTCTCTGGTGGATGGATTACCGTACGGGGACGGGGATCATGATCATGAGGGTTGTCCACTAGCATTCCAATCTCACGAACTTTTTGCACAAACTTGCATTCAGCAGGCGCGGTGGGTGCTGCATTTCGGCCAAAACTTCTTTTCAAAAAACGCAATGTTTTTGCTACGCAGCACTCACTTCGGAAATAAGTTTTCTATATTTCCCAATGTTGTTCAAGCAAAAAGCGACTTATTTCGTTCTGCGGAGGTATGATATTGACTTTTAGTTCAAGATCGGGAAACAGCTGTCAGTTTCAAAATAACCTATTATTTAAAAAGAAACCACTAGATGGTCCACCCTCTATAGTCCACAGCATAACAAATTCGCCTGAAACCTTGAGTCACTTAAACAAGCTCAACAGATGAAATTCTTATTTTACTGATGTTCTGATACCAAATCTATATAGGTAGGTATATAAAAGCGAAAGCCGTTAGTAACTACGCTTATAGCCCAAGAACACCTGGACCGATTTCGATGATTCACACCAATTCGGATTGGTCTCCGGCCAAACAAGAAGAATACCCAAGAAAATGTTGACAAAGGGGCGTGGCACCTCCCATACAAAAAAAAAATCATTTAAAATCTTATACTTCCTATACAAAAAACATATACTAAGGGGTGAAGCTCGATGACGTTATATCTCGACAACCGCTTGGCCGATTTTCATGATTATTTTTTTGTTTTGTTCGTATTGCTGTATTTCAGGTTTAGGCAGAAAGAAAATTCCAGCAAATCGATTTATTCTCATTGCTCGCATATTACGAAAGAACATTATTATCTAAGACCTACATTAGCAATACAATTCATGTGCACGCGCAAAGCCGGGCGGATACAACTTATTATATAATTCTTCTGTACGTGTGTTGTAATCGAACTCCTCCTAAACGGCTGGAACGATTTTAATGAAATTGTGTGTGTGTGTTTGAGTGGGTGATTGGACGGTTTAGATTCACATTTGGTGAAATTTGGACAAAAGGGCATGGCAGCTCCCATATGAAAAAAAAAAACAAAAAATCTTATACCTAAAAAACTACCGAACTGATGGAACTCAAATTTTAAAAAAAATATTATGTTATTGGCCCAAAGGTTTCTGATTCTGTGAAAGTTTGATCAAAATTGGACAGAGGGGAGTGGTACTTCACGTATAAAAAGGAATATGCATTTTAAATGCTATTTCTCGACACCCATGGGAGATAAAGTGAGAGCGATTGGAAAACGGGCCATTGCACCACCCTTTCCCTTACAACAATTTTATTTAAATCACTATATCTGAACATTGCCTGATTGAAACAATTTACAAAACCTGGCGGGACTGGATAAAAAGGCGCGACACCTCTCATAACAAAAAAATACATTTCAAACGGCATTGAGTGAGGCATTCGTAATTCCGCAAGGACAACAGTATCGTTTTTGATCGTTAGTAAGTGAAGGGGAGATGATACTGGAGAGGATGAATGTCTTCAATTTCCAAGGTCAACCATGTGCTGGAACTCAACGAGAGCTGTGTATAGTATTCAAACTTATGTCGAACTATATAAGATTAAAATTGGGTGATTCTGTTAGAGACGGGAATTCCACTAATATACCTTATTTATTACCCGCAGTTATAGGGTAACAAATTGCACTGGTGTCGTTGTATCAATTTCGTAAAAATCAAGGAAATCGGCCCCTATTTTTGGGCAATTAACTGCGATAAACTGGTGGATTAATGATCTTCGGAGTCCCAGATTGAGTAGTTTGGTGCTATGCTGCTAATAGTTGTCGTGTGTATACCATTAGCTGCACATAAAGAAACGCAGGGGTTAATCTTTTTGTTCTTAAAAGAAGAGTGTGTGTGTGTGTGTGGAACCATGCCAAAGGGGGAGTGCTCGTGACTTCCTTGAACTTGACATCTCTGTCTGAGACTGACATCTTGATATTTGAAAGGTTTGACCTACATATTATTGCCCTCGTTCTGCTGACCGCTAGAAATCTTACAGATAATGTTCTAAATCGAGGACCGCCCATCTAGAGCTCGCATTGAAAGCTCGATTTTTCTCCCTTTCTCAAATCTCAGAATTCAGCGGTCAATGTAACGCGCCCAATAGCTTCATCCAAATGTGTCAAAAGCGATAATATGCGTACAATGTACATATTGTCAACTTTCATTCTTTTTGACACAAGATGTAAAAGGCAATTCAAACTTGATTAACGTAGCAGGTAGGAAGGTACCTATAATATGAGCAAAATATGCACGTATTTTATTTAATCGTGTCAAAAAGGACTACCGAGGGGAGAGCATATAGCATATTGCATATCATATTGAAAATATGTAGGTACTATTGCAGCTGTGTTTTTATTTCAACTTGTTTCTCGTGGTTTGCCATGGGCATAGCTCGTAATTATGGCATCAGTTTTTTTCCTTAACCAAGATATACGAGCATCATGTAATTTTATAGGGCAAAGGAACAAGCGCGAATAATTTGAATTGCTCACAAGTTGCTGGAGGATGACCTGAAATTCGAATGTAATTAAAGTGAGCACACGCTCTGGATGACGGAATACATTACTGCAGTTTAAGATTGACAAAAAAATGTGTTTTTTTTTTAAGCGCTAGAAAAAAGTCGTGCCTGCAGATACGCGATGTGAGAGACGCTCCATGTATGCAATTATTCAAGGATTTTTTTTTTTATTAAAAGAGCACACTTGTAATATCTTCATTCAGAGTAGTAGGTGGTGCGTGACCTACAAAGGGTATGTTAAAGTATTACAAAGTGAGGCTGAGTATATGTCTAGTTGGGGGCTGTAGGCAATGTAAAAATCCATTTCCAAATGATGAAAAGAGTTTTCGTCTTATGCAGGTTTTTTTTTTTGTTAATTACCTGCAGTGATTTAACATGCCATCAAAGCAAACAGGGTTATTAAATGAAGTGCTTTTACTTTGCATGCTCTGGCATTCTGGCAACAAGATGGTCCACAAAGCATCAGTAAATCGGACAGAACGTAATCATAGACAGCTATAAGATTGAGGTAGTAAGAACTAAGAGACATCGTCTTTTTTTTTACATATATATACTTCTCTCGGGAAAGGCGAACCTATAACGCTTCAACAGCGATCCGAGATGCTTCCAGATGTATGTTAGTTCTGCATTTAAATTGCTGGAAATTATAGTATTCAGGAAATATATCCCCAGGAAGCGAGTTCCAGAGTTTGCTTGTCCTGTAACAGAAGGAGTTTTGGAAAATTGATGTCCTCGCGGTTGTCAAGTGTACTGTATGGTCATGAGCATGAGGGATAATATCTTTGAGTTCCTCGGAACATCTACCATTGAAGTACCTATAGAACAAGCATAGGTCAGCGACTTGTCTTCTGTGCACCAACGGCTGTAGATTTGATGTGAATGTAGATTCGCCAATAAGTCGAACTGCTCGTCTCTGTATGCTGTCAAGTAGGTTAAGTGAATGTTTTGAGGCCGAGCTCTATATATGGGAACAATATTCCAGGACTGGTCTAACCTGTGCTTTGTATAGAAGAAGGAGAAGTTGCTTGCTCTTTGTTCTAAATAGTTAGCTCAACTTAGAGGACGCCGATCTTGCGATATAGGATATGTGGTCCTGCCATGTGATCCCTGAATTGACTGTGCATTAAGTCCTTGGGATGGATTGGATGGTCATCTATTTGGATCTGAGGAACTGTTGATGCATTTTTCCTAGAAAATGTTGTGAGCTGTGTCTTGTTTGCATTAAATACAACCAAGTTGTCTTTTGTCCAGATCCAGCATTTAGAGAACTGATTTGTTCACATATCTGACTTTGATATAGCCGCATTCACAGGCCCACTGTTTCACATCCAAGCAAATCGTTGATGTGGAGAAGAAATAGAGTTGGAGAAAGAATAGATCCTTGGGGCACTCCTGCATTTATAGCAAACGAATTAGATGATACAACATCTACAACAACTTGGATCGATCTTTCCAGAAGAAAATTATGCGTTGAATTACTCGAGGCCGAAATTTCACTTCTGCCATCGATGATTGCACCCTCGGGATACTTCGTGGCTCTAGTTGTGCAGAATCTAGCGTGGAATTTTCTGAAAACATGCTAGCGAAAAGATCAGCCTTTTCTTTAGGTGTTGTTGCTAGCGTGCCGTCTTCTATTACTAGAGGTGGAAAAGAAGAGCAACTAAAGTTAGTACTGATTGCCTTTGCCATGGACCAGAATGCGCGTGAGCCGTTAGGACATCCAATCATTTGTTAGTGACTCTTTCGCTGTAAGTTGTCTTCGCCGATTCAATAATTTGGTTGCATCTATTTCGAAGAATTATAAATTCAAATCTTTTTTTGCTCCGAAGGGGTTGACCGCCATTCACGGAAAGCCTTGTTTTTCGTTGCGGTAACTCGCTTGCATTCATTGTTAAACCAGGGTTCATTTGAAGCTAATTTTTTGATACAATGTGGAATATAAAACAGGGAATACACGATACAATTATCGTACCAACCGTTGTACCAACATGCGGTCGTATGCGATGATTTTATCGTGTGTGTGCATGAAATTTGCGGATGTACCGACCGACATCGCTTGGTCGAACGATGTCTACCGAAAACCAATGGTCGTATGCGATAGATTGTATGAAAATCGTACCGTTTGTTTGCTTCCGTGCAATTTTTGTACCGATTTCATTTCTTTTCAGATATTCGTAGTGAAAATATGACAATGGTGTCTATAAGTGATAAGTTGTTAGGTCATGAACGAATAAATTAACTATGAGAACAAAACAAAATCGCATACAAATCGTATGGTGTATGCGCTTCATACAACACGTTGTACCGACATCGGTACATCTCCAGTCGGTACGATCGTTGTATCGTGTATTCCCTGCTTAAAGTTTCATACCGAGTAAAATCATTTCGGTTACGGCTTCAGACTTCAGCTTGTTTCCCTAGCTGCCTCGTCCGTTTGGTTAGAATATCGTAGCCAATCCATGTTATGGGCATTGAAGTCACCAAGTATAATAACTTCGGCGGTTGGGTGATGAATTTGTATCCAGTCTTCCTTATCGGATAAATGACGAAATAATTTAGATGGTTAGTTATCGTTTGGCGAGCAGTACAGGCACCAAAAGAATTTGGGACAACTTTGTAGGACGACCTTCAGCCATATTATGTCGAGATCCGAAGGTTCCATCTCTTCTTTTCTTTCACACGCCAGATCTGCTCGGGTAAACACACATAGTCCCCCCTTATATCGAAAACGAGGAAGTAGTTGGTATCCTGGACAGCGAAGATATGTGCAGTCAGTGTTTGAGTTTATTTGAGTATCGATTAAAACTAGGACGTCTGGCTTTGTTTCTTGCAGATGCTAGTGCACGCAGCTGACGTTGACATTGTTGAATCCTAGACCTCGGATGTTGCAGAAATCTGTTGCTAGCTGTCTTCTGTTAGTGTTCGTGTTTTGTCTCTTTTGTCTTTGTGTTCGTTGTTGTCTGTCGTCTTGCAAGTCCTGTGGATGATTATTCGCATGTTGAACCCTCTGAGATAGTCCCCCCCGAAGATCCGAATGGGAGACTAGTTTACCTCCATAATTCTTTATCTCAGGAAGTTGCATCATGGCTTTTGTGTCCCATCCGTGTTGCACCGTTGCGCCGTTCTATTCTAACATATAAGGGCAATGCAGTGTAGGAGGTCATCTCTTGACGTATAGAAAAATGTTGTTTTGGTTTGTGTACGCTTCAAAAATTCGAAAATTTTGTACTGATTGAGCTAAAAATTTCAGAAAATCTTTGATATTGGCCCGGGATAGTTATTAAGATGTTTGGTCAAAATTGGACAAAGGGGCGTGGGACCTTCCATAAAAAAACATTCAAAATATTGTATACTTATATATGGAAAACCACCGCGAATATTGAGCTCAAATTTTGCGACAATCTTAGGAATTGGTCCGAAAATGTTCCTTTGAAGATAACTAAAAATTGGAGAAATGGCCGTGGTGCCTCCCATACAAAAAATCATCGCATTCAAAATCTTACATCTTGAAAAACACTGAACCGATTGAACTCAAATTTTCAGACAATCTTAAATATTGGGCCGGGAGCGCTCCTGTGAATATCTGAACAATTTAACAAATATAAATTTATATTTGTAACATTGATCTGTCCGGATAGACAAGCATATTCTGCCCTATCGAGGTATCCGTTCGGAACGGAATTTTCTCCGATTTCGTACAAATTCCATTCGAGGTATCCGTTCCGATTCACTTTCGGAGAAATTCTCCGATGATATAAGAAACATATATATCCACCACTTGAGTTATCCAACCTTTACAGAGGTGAGAGGCTGAGTAGTCGCTTCAAGATAAACATTAACCCCAACCCCAGCAAAAATCCTGCAAGTTAAGATACCTGATATACATATATAATATCATATATATCTCGCACTGCAATATGCATATGAATGTGATACTTTATGATAACAAACATTGCTTCCTTCAGAGGCATTGCAGTTTATCGCATTCAAGTTTTCAAGCATATTTGGTCAGTATCAAAAATATCTTTAATATTTTTTTCTTGCTTCCTTCTGAGACATCGAACGTTTTGCCGACTCAACAAAAATATTAGTAGATATAAATACCAAGGCAAATCATTTGTAAGCTCAGTTTTGTTTAAGGATTAATACAGTTCTCATCGTTGACTTCCCCCACCAGTGGTAAGGGGTAGTTGTAGAGAATAAAATAAGATATTTTAAAACTTCAAACGAGAAACCATTAAAATTAATTTGCATGGTAGTGCCGTAGTGGTAGTGGTAAATAGTGTGGGCCTTCTGCACCATACTTTTGTTTAAATCCAAATGTATCTATATCTACTTACACTTTCACTATGGTTTGCTAAGCACTGAGTTTCGATTGAAGTTCTAAAACAAATTGCGAAATCTGCAATCACAATCATTATCATTACCCATCGGATTAATATTGACAGACTTTTTAAAGCTTAAAAGTAATCCTATCAATAGGAATTTCGTTTTCTGTTGGCTATGCATTTGCGAATGGCACATATAAAGCTGTCTGATGATGTATCTTCTCTGGGAAATATATTTTCAAGTGCAATACTTTAAAATGTATCTATCTTTCATTTGATATTTATTTTGAATACTCGAATAAGCATAAACGTTTAGGGTTGAGCTTAACACATTTTTGTATAACAACCACGGCGCTAACAGCTTTAATAAAGCATTTGGGAAGTAGTTGCCACGTTTTATATTATGAATTATTTATATCTACTAACAACTTGATCGGACTATTGGGACATATTTGAAAAATAGTACACAAGAATAACTTTTAAAATGTGCATATAACAATGGAAGGCATGCCCAAAAAAAGGAAAAGGTATCTATCATGAATATTTTGTGCAGGACCTTCGAATATCTACCTATAACCTTCATATTCGAAATGGCCATGAGCATATTAGGTATAAAATTGTATACCTACATGTTGCTACTATAGGATTGTTTAAAGTTAACCCCTTTAAAAATATCGGAGGTAAAAGAAACAGTCCCCTTTTATGCTATTGACATACCTATTGCTGAACTCTGACACAAAACACTTCTTTTGATCATTAACACTTTATTAATAGGCTTTGACTATCGGATTGATATTCTCTTTCAAATCACATAATAATACGTTCCTTATAATGAATTGTCTTGCTGTTTATGAACACAAAGACACACATTTAATCGAAAATCGATACCTCTGAATTGAATTCAAAATAACTATCCATATTCGGAAGTACTTCGGAGGCACTTCAAGTCATCTATTATTATGTGTGCGTGTATCTTATCATGCATCGGGATTAGTTTACTAACCAACTCCAATCTCAATATATTTCAATATACGCATTTGATAATATCGTCACCTAGGTATGTGCGAAACAAATAATATAAATCTTATATCTGCTTTAAGCAATTCGACAAGAGCTGCTTAACATGAAAAGTGTCGTTGTACATGACATTAAATAAATTATGTGGAATACGTTAGTATAGTAAATTGGTTTTGCGAACATGGATGTGCTTGTGTATTGTCATATTTTCAAATGACAACATTTGATAGTGGTATCGGACAGGTGGTGATTAGTTATTGGTATCCTCACTTCATTTTGGTTGGGTGGACGGAAATCTTGGCTTCCATCATACAGATTGAAGTGGAATTTCGGTCTTCCCCGTTTCACAATGCTCAGATGGAAAAATGGTCTTTCAATATCCAGAACACTGATTTTTCTACAATTTGGTAAAACTTGCAAACATTGCTCCAGTAGTGGCACCTCTCTCATACCACAGTTTGCTACATCTTCTGTTGGCGGCACACCCCTCAGATAGCACAAAGTACCTGGGACTTATACTAGACCAAAAGCTAAACTGGAAATTGAACACCAATGAAAAAATCAAAAAAAAAAAAATGCTACAATAGCCTTTTATTCATGCAGCAGAATCTTGGGAAAACCTTGGGACCATCTCCCAAAATCAAGCTATGGATATACACGGCTATAGTAAGACCTATACTGACCTACGGCAGTCTCGTATGGTGGCCGCCAACCAATAAAGCCACCTATCTAAAAGTCTTAACGAAGGTCCAAAGACTAGCGTGCATCGGCACTACCAGTGCGATGAGGACAACTCCAACCGCAGGACTTGAGGCTATATCCTCAACCTGCTTCCGCTAGACATTCATACACAACTATCGGCCGCAATTGGTGCAATGGGAATCACCCAATCAGTAAACTGGAAACTCAACGAAACGGGTCATTCGATAATCCTACAGAAATATTTTGGTCGTGACTACATCACGCCTTACCTAGAGTTTACAAGATCCATTTCTTGCGCCTATCCCAGCAGGGATGAATGGAGAGACAGACTCGTACCTAGCACACCAACCATAGCCGTATTTACAGACGGATCTAAAATGGACACTGGGGTAGGGTCAGGTATCTTCTCTGAATCGTTGTGTATATCAAAATCGATACGCCTCCATAGCCGACCATAGCAGAGTCTTCCAAGCAGAGGTCCTGGCAGTGACAACAGCAGCCCGTGAGTCTGTGGTAAGAGGTAAGGGCAATACGCACGCAGCACAAGGTATTGCTCTGCTGGGTTCACGGACATGAAGGCATTCCAGTTCCAGGCAATGAGAAAGCGGACGAATTAGCAAGACAAGGTTCGACAGCTGTTACAGAACAAGCTGATACCTCTGTGAACATCCTGCACACACAAGCTTGAAGCAGAAAAGCCACAGGAAAGGCGAACGCTAGATGGGCCACCTTAAATACTTGTAATACCACAAGAATGCTCTGGCCGTCCTTCATCGAAACCAAACCCGAGAAGATAATGCGGAAGGATAGGAAATACCTGTCCACCGTCGTAGGTATCATAACGGGGCACAACACTCTGCGGTACCATATGAAGAAAATGGCGAGCTTTCGAGCACGTCAATAGACAAGATAATGATCTTCGTCAAATCAACGAGACGGTTTGTATGTAGCAGAACATCAGTAATTAATTTCATTACAGGGTTATAATGGGTAAGGGACAACCTCTTTCCCCTATGGGTATCACAATGGGTCAGTATTGACCTGAGTGTGGCACGGAGCAATCCACGCCAGCCCACAAACCTAACCTAACCTAACCTAACCTAGTACCTCTCTCTATTTCGTCGATGGAGCGTTTTTCATACTCTGTATTTTCCCTCCTAAGAAAGCAATGACTTTCCTCCTTTTTTGCTTGCTTTACTTCCTTGGCTTTGTAGGCGAGATTTTTGCTGCATATGCTTGACGGTACCTTCTCTTCATCAGAGCAAGGGTTTCATGGAGATGGTCTTATGAAGCCTAGCACAGAGGTTGCAGCATCTCTTATTATTTTTTTAGCATAGAAGTCATGCCACTACTCTTCGCTACTTGATGCAGTCTGCACATGGCTATTCGATAGGCTAATGATAAACTTGCTGGAATTCTCTTGCGATTGTAGCCGTTCAACGTCAAACTTCGTATAAGCGAGACCAGTACCCCGTGGTTACCACATCAGGGAGGTAAAATAAGCACAATTGATGTGTATGAATTAGTTGTAACAAACTGGGCACGGCCAAGTTGATCAATCAGAGACTATCCTCTTTACACAATACCCAACCACCCAAGTTAAACATTTGCTAGTTAAAAAAGTATTTTAAGCTGAATCCTGAATGGGACTTTGCTGCCATTGGCGGCGCCAGAGTCCGAAGTGGACATGGGTCTCAAGCAACACGCCTCTCCAGTTAGCCCGATCTATGGGTAACCACCTCCAGTTGTGCACTCCAAGTTGGTTGGGATGGCCTTACACGCAAACGGGACCAAAAATCATTCGAAGAATTTTGCGTTCAAAACGACAAAGAATATCTTCATATTTTACAAAAATAAATCATAGGTATGTTACGTTTGCACAGCCATTGGGTCGTATGAATATTCTTATTATTATTATTATTATTTATTAAACAATAAACATAAATGTACAGGTTAATCTTAAAACTAACAGCACTAACTTCAAGGCTTACGGCTGGCGTATGAATAAAAACTAGCATTTGCTTTGAGTAAAAGGTGATAGCAAAGTAAAAGCACTTAGCAAATGCTTTAAATCGGTATGAATAAAAACTTACTTTGCTAAAGTAAGTTCGAAATTTTGAACAAAGCATTTACTTCACTGCATGTGCCCTTCCCTTGCAGTTTCTGTCAAAATTTGCAAGTGACAACTGTCATGTGGTTAATTTTTTGAATTTGAGTTTAGAATTAGAAAAACGATTTTTGGGGAAAGTGAACAAAAGCTAAAGAAATTTAATTAAAAAATCACATAAAGAATATTATTTTATACAATACAATTAGTCAAAGAAACTGTTGATTGATGAATGCCAAGATCCTCTCCGACACCAACCTACATATATTAATTTTTCACTAGTTAAACTATAAATTAGGTATTGAGAGATTTTTGAAATGTTTACCTTAGAAGCCCGGATCTCCTATATACCACTGGAAAGATTTAATTTTCTGGATATTTCAAAGAGCACCCCGTGTCTCCAGATTTTCTTCTAAAAAGTATTAGCCAAGTAATCCACATTTCGACGCGTGAAACGATACAGTTGCTTAAAGTTGTTATTGTAACCAATTCTTCTTAGCTTATACCAATGCTTATACTTTGTTTTTCACGAACGTTAACAGTAGGTAAAACAGGTATAATGTGCCAACTTATCGCATCCATTTTTTTTTTTTTTTTTTTTTTTTTTTTTTTTTTCAGAACCAAAAATTAATTTAACTACATATGTAGGTATTTATAAAAAAAGACCGAAAACTCAAAAAGGCTAGACTGTTTTCGTAAAAAAATATGCGCGGAAAATATTTAGCAAATGCTGTGAGTCAACAAAATAGCAGACTCAGAATTGTCGTAGCATTTGCTTTGTCTTCCACGTTTTATTCATACCAATCTGAGTAAAAGGTCGGTGGCGCCGCTTTTCGAAGATGTCAAAAGTTGGAGTTAACTCAAATCAGTTTTTATTCATATGAAGCTTAGCAATTGCTTCAATTTTTACATTTAGTCGGAGTAAAAGGATTTGCTACGTTTTATTCATACGACCCATTATTTCTACGTCGACTTCTCATAGCAATTTAAGCGAAATACGATTTAGAATAATTGCATTACCAAAAGATTCTCGTAATCTTCAAGTAACATTTACTATAGATAAATAACGATTCTTAAACCGCAAAATCCTATGAAGTTTGCTAATATACTGATATGAAAAAAATATACAGTGGTAGGAAAGAATATTAACGCTTGAATGATGCATCGGTTCATGAAATCCAAATATAAAATGCATCACATAAAACAAAGCTAATTGACAGCTGTGAAATATAATGAGCAAAAATGATACTCACTTCTTTAATGTTGCAGCCAATGCCAAATCTGGTCGAATGTCAAAACGGTTTTGCATGTAGAAACGTAATAAATTATCCCTTTCGTGTTCTTGCATTCCATCCTCTAGTTGTTGTGCATTTAGTGTGTGATAAGACTCCGCCTCGGTGACGCCAAATAATAAATCATACCTTTAAAATATAGAAAAGGATGTCAACAAAAATTCTCTTATTTATGTACTAATTTCTATGAGTGAAGTTGACGCTTTGTAATAAATGATATTTTTGTCTTGTGGTTAGACTTTTTGTGTAATAATACTAATGTGGACAAGCATAGAATGAGCTTTTCAAAATTGGTTACCTTAGTCGACAGAAAGTTAATGTAACTCAAATAATTATTGGGGAACCAAATGAATTTTCCTCTTATCGTATTATTTGTTTAATTAACACGATTGGTTATTGGTAAGCTTCTGCAATGAACAATTCATAGTTGGCTTCAGCTATAAGCTAAACGTAGTACGGACATTTTTCTAAATCGAAGTATAACTCTTGTCAATAGCCGTTTCTTTAAGCTGGGGAGGAAATTGAGTAGTAGAACCATACGACCCCGAACTGATGACAAGATTATGTATTCGACCTTGATCATCCGTTTTCTGGTGCTTAAGCTTGAACTCTATTAAAAGTGGATATAAATCGATCGCTTTAAGAGAAAGATTGTTCGTAAAATGTAATCTAACTCGGAAGGACAACGCAGTAGAAGCAGATCTCGCCTCGAGCACAAGTAAAGGGTTTTCCAATAGGGATTTCCGAACTTTGACAGGTGATTGCGGACATATTGTTGAAACTACACCTATATCAAATTGATTTGTGTCATTTATTTAGCCTGTCTTGTTAAATCAACATGTACAATAGGGTGGGTCGAAAAATTAAATTTCGTCCGATCTTTTTGGAATAGCAAAATGTGACCCCAAGCTATAAAATGCGTGTACATACTTTTAACAATTTTTTTTTCTTACCGGTCTACCCGCGCATTTCATTTGAATATGTAGATATTTTGTGAAATCTGACACAAATAGGTTGATTTTATTAGAATCCGTGAATTGTTTGCCAAAGAAATTAAAACGTACCTTGCGTTAAAAATATAAGCATTCATACTATTTATTTACTGTTAACGAACCTGCAAATCGAAATAAGGACAGTGACCTTCGTATCTGAACATAAATTTGTACAACTTCGATCAAAATGTTCACACTTAAGGAGATCCTGGAAAAAAACCCTAGAAGTCCAATTCGATACTCAATATAGAGCTAGACGAGGTATACAGAGCCTGCCATGTATATTTTGGTATGGAGAAAGCTCGCTGCTCAAGGTGGATAACGACCCTACTGAAACCTTTTATGTCAAAAAGGATTTAGACAAGTTGACGCGCTGCCATGCGACTTCTTCA
Organism: Cheilosia scutellata; assembly: GCA_955612985.1. Lineage (NCBI taxonomy): Eukaryota > Metazoa > Arthropoda > Insecta > Diptera > Syrphidae > Cheilosia > Cheilosia scutellata. Next base: position 93,365,071 of record OY015312.1, read on the forward strand.
ACATCATAATACTTGAAAGAATCTTCAAAAGTCTGTGCAATTACTTGCATACGCCGATGGTATTGACATAATTGGTAGAGCACAGTGAGCTGTCGCTAGTTAGCTAGTACAGAAACGCAAGCGGCTAAAATGGGTCTAGGGGTTAACGATAGCAAAACCAAGTATATGCTATTATCAAGAAGAGACTCCTAACATCGACAGATCGGACAAAACCTTACAATTGCCAGCTGTACATTTCAGGTAGTGAGAGACTTTATACAGGTATTCGCTCGGCTGTTCTATCAGCTCTGATAACAACGTCTCAAAAGAAGTTGGATTACACTTGCCAACCTCTGTTATTTCTTTGAGCTGAGAAGCAATTGCGTAATAGAGCCCTATTCCAAAGAACTAAGGAGATTATACTCGTATATAAGACATTTATTATCCCAGTCCTGCTTTATGGCGCTGAAGCTTGTACTCTATCTAAAGCGGATGAAGCTATCCTCGGTCGCTTCGAGAGAAAGATTATTCGTTCGATTTTCGGTCCCGTCTATGTTGACGGTACTTGGAGGAGAAGACGCATCGAAAAATTATACGAGCAGTTCAGCGACATCGAACTAGTCTAAAATTGCACATCAGTTCTTTAAGAATCCTCGCCTTAGGTGGCGCGTACAAGTTGAAGGGGACCTCAACCAACTTCGTGTACGTAACTGAAAATAGTTAGCCAAAGACTGTGCTTACTGGAGAAGTTAAAGCCTTGGTTCACTTCGAACTATAGAGCCGCTTACGCCTAGTAAGAAAGTTTTCAAAATAAAATGGCCTTTGTTGAAAAATATCGAAATATTGGGGAAAACACAAATTTTCAAAATCAATGCGCGGGTAGAGGGAAGGTTCTTAAAAAATATTTCTTTTGCTTTTTAGAATCCCTTGGATATGGGTCAAACTTTTATCACTATTCCTATCCAAAAAATAAAAATAAAAAAAAATGTTCATACATCGATGACCCACCCTAATGTACAATTATAGCGTTCAACAGCATGTGAAATCAAATTATTAAATTGCTTTATGAAAGTGGGTCTTCTGTACGAACAACTTTCGTGCACTTCGCCCATTTTACGGTCGCCTTAATCGTCCTTTCGAGAGGTCTATTCTCGATGAATGGGTTCGTCAACAAGCAAAATTGTCGAATCTGGACGATCGCAATTAACAGGAGATACACAAAATTGCAATGCATCCAGAGAAAGTTATTGTTTGGTGTGGATTTTGGCGATGTCATCGATCCATACTTCTTTGAGAACGACTGACTTAGGGCAGTCCATCACCGACAACGGGGACCACTATATAGTCGATGATAACCTATTTTGGGCCTATTGGATCTTGGATGATATGGATACCGACGACATGTGGTTTCACCAGAACGTCGCTACGTGCGACACAGACCATGCCGCAATGGTAATTTCTCACGAGCGATATCCGAACATATCGCTCATTTACTTGAAGACTGTCATAACTCAAAAAACTCGATTTTGCAGAAAACGTGTTTAAAGTTTTCATTTGACTACCGCCTTGCAGAAATCTGAAGAAATCTTATAATTTCGAAATTAACTAGTGAACTTTTATATATTTACTATATCCATAAAGGTAAATCGACAACAACTAGTCTTTTATGGTTTTTACCTGAACGAAAATATTCTCTACTTTGAATTGTGACGTTATTGTTGCAAAAATTATATTCATAGGAGTGTCATAAGTTCGAATATGTCGTTATTATTGAGAAAAAAAACAATAGTTTTGTACTTAGTCATTTTATTTTCAACGTCTTTCTTGATTTGAACTTTTTGAACTTAATATGAAGGGTGTTTTTTTTAGAGGTATACAAATACAATATGGAATAAAGTACTTCCAGCTAATATTAATGTCTATGATATTAGCTTTATTTAATAGATAATAATTTGTTGCCATTACTTTTTAAAAATGATTTCGGGCGAACCGAACCATGGTTTTCAAAATAAGTTTGCACAATTTGCACTCGTTGTTCTGGAGTTCATTCATCGTAAAATGGCAAAACGTACTTACCACAAATCAACTTTCAACTGCCATTTGACAATCTGAAGAAACAGAATTGCCAATTTAAGAACCAAACCTCTAGAAAAACACCCTTTACTTCTAGTACATATTTAATTAATAAAAATAATAATTCAATAACAAGAAAATATCTTCAGCGTAACTTCTTTTTTTGAGTACCCTACCCTCCTTGAATTGCTCTTTAGTGTATGCAGATTTGTAAAGAACTGAATTTGGTGATTCTCATTAAATTTTAAGTATTTTTACTTGTGAACGTTTCAGCTCTACCATATTTAACGGAGCAATGTCATTTGCCAGCATTTTTAAATCAAAAAAATCCTCAAAACAAAGCTATTTTACAATAAATGGATCTCCTGTTTTTTTCGCCGATCGGATTATTGACAAAAATAATTCGGGAGTATAAATGGGACCACTTTGAAGCATTCGTTCCGTTCCCTCTCAATTAAGGAATGCACAGAGTCTCCTTTGTTTTGTGTATGGCTAACCATGCCAATTTCAATGAAAATCCTGTAGAAAAATTACTCCTGTGTTTATGAGAAAAACCCTGTTTTATCGTGTAATCATACTGTTTTATTCCCATTTGAATAAACTTGAAAAATTCTATTGATCGACGGTCGAGTGTTGGCTTCCATGAATAAGACGTGGACGTGGACGTACGAACAATTGCAAGACTAAGATCAACTTGAACATGTCGTAAATCGCCTTATAGATATCATTGGATAAAAAACGAAGCCGGACACGCTGTGATTCGAAAAAGAAGTATTCTGTTCAAACTCAAAGTGGTATTGATCGAACTGAAGACAAATTAGATAACGAAACCATAGACGAAGGTATGGAGGGTCAACTTCAGCAACCTACACCCGCGACCCACTTAATGGTTAAGAGGGCCATAGAAAATGAATGAATTAAAATATTTATCTTTTATTTCATATTTAATTAATAGTTCCTATTCTATTCTTACATTTCGAAGAAAAAAATGCACTCCAATGAAAAGGAGTTCATGTATACAATTTATTATGCCGGCAGAAATCGTTCCGTATACGGTGGCCATTGTGTATTATTTCTAAACATTTATAATTTTTATCAAAAATTTCGTCTCATTTTGAGTTATTGAGATCTATTGAGAGTTTCCATCGACAAAATTATCTTCAATAACGACACTTTTTCAGTGATGCCATTCTGGCATTTTTAATGCTAGATCTATCATTTTAGCAGATTTAAAAGCATTTTTTTAAAAAAGAAAAATGCTAAATGCTTTTTTAACATTTTCTTAAATTTTTCTCATTCTTAATTTTTGTGTTTTCTTTTCATTGAAATGTTTGTTCCAAGCCATCCTATGCTGAGATGAAGTGTAGTGTAATAAGTACTCATTTTTCTACCATTTTCCGAGGTATTGGGATGCGAAATGTGGATGCAGTGACAATGTATGAAAAGTGGATTGATCGCTTGTATTTGTATCGTATTCGTAAAGTATTCTTAAAGTTTGTAGTAACCTAACAAGGCGATTAACATTTGGTTCGCAGCGAGTTCATCTAGGCTCTAGGGATTGGGAATTCAAGACGATGTCATGTATTGTCTGAAATGGTTGACGTTGCGGCAAATTTCTATGGAGGACTTGCTGGCAATTGCTAATCCCCAACCGAATAAAAAACAGGCGAACATTATAGTGAAAGTTTATACGAATTGGAGGACAATATGGTTCTGGTGGTAAACAGGAATACGTGAAATTTTGGAACGGACTCGTTCCTTTAAAAAAGTCACTCTTTGTTCATTTAAAGTAGGTTGGAAAAAACACGCCTTCATGTTTTTTGCTGGGAAAACTCGTTCGCTTTGTCTAGGTGTTAAAGTTTTATGATTATGCAGTTCTTCAATAAAATCTGTTATCCCACCTAACTAATATCTACCCTCTGGTGATGTGTTTTTCGTAACTTGAAATAATTTTTTCGTTACGCTGAAGTATCTCATTTTATTCTTTCAAATTTCTTTGTAGGTATATACCTAACAACTTCTTTTTCTATAATTTAATAAAAACTGATTGCTCTTTTTCTCATAAAATAGAAAGATTTATGAAATCCTTTACCTTTTAAATTATTTCTGTACTTAGAAGAATTCGTATGAAATTTGTTTAAAAGACTGATAAAAGTATATTTTTTTTCGTTTAGCATTTTTTTTATTTAGCTTCATACATTTTAGCATTTTTTTGTATCCTATTTAGCATTTTGATTTTTAAAATTCTGGCAACACTGCACATTGTCTTATAATATAAACGGCTGACTTCTAAACAGCCAGTCTTTTTTACAAAAATAACGTCATAAGAAGAAATACTTCAGTTGACGAAAGTATTTTTTTCATCAAGAACGTCACATGTTGCAGTATATGGAGTTTGATTCAAGGAAAATATTTCAACAAATTAGTCACAACACGAAATAATACACTTTATATGAAATTTATATGAAAATTATTTACAAATATCATAACATTTTGACGAATAATGTCACAACACAAAATATGCGGTTTTTTTTAGAAAAGCAAACCAACTAACACACGATGACGACTGTAGCAAACTGAGATATGTCGCTCTTATGAGTAAAAAATGTTAGGATATATGAAATGAAATAACGGCATATTCTCTTCTAACGCGGAACGTATACAGGATATTAATACGAAATAATGAAGCATCATAAAACGAATATTTTTGCATCATTAACTCAAAAATCGCGTTTTTTGAGTTATGTCAGTCTTCTAGTAAATGAGCGATATGGTTATCTCACGTGGAGGCGATGTTTATTGACCACTGAGATCGTGCGATTTAACACCGTTAGACCTCGTCAATAAACCACCTAGAAGTAGCATAGCCTTAATGGGAGTTCGGCCTTCAATGGGTATGTCTATTGGCATAAATTATTAAATTCGAGTCCCTTATATGTACTCACTCACTTGCCAAACTTATCTTATTATGTAAGTACTTACATACTTCTAAATATTTTGTGAAAACAATTTTGGGAGTAATGTTAAATGTTGTCTGTTGGGCGTGGAATGCGTTCTCTTGAAGGAGAAAGCAGAATATTGTCGTGGTAGTATGATCGCAGATCAGCACCCGACTCTCTGAGTCTGATCGGGCTATGTGTTTTGATGTTTGTAATATGACGATCTAGACGTAGAAATGTTTGGCGGAATTGGCCATCTAGTTATGTTATAGACTTTTCTTAGAGCCAGCCATCATACTAAGGACATTAGTGAAGATTGGTCGTACAAATTATTATTACCATAATAATGGACAATGTATAAGTACTGAATTTACACAATCCGTATCGTTAATTAGTTTATAGCATACCCACCCAATTTAATGACATTATCTTCATTGTTAGTTTCATAATCAGTTCCATATTCTTTATATGAAAATGATGTAGGTACATTCTCGCATTTTAATCGCGTTATCGATAATTTGGAACAGTGACACAATCGCTTGGGTTACACCAAACGAAAGCCAAGTAAAAAGTGTTAGCATTGAAGAAAGAAAAGAAATGTTAAAATTCTTAGAGATGATTATTCTCTAGTCATAGCAATTTCATTCTGTGTAGGGTCAGTGTTGCCAGCTTTTCTAAGGAGTATGGAGCCCAACTTTAAAAGTCTTGTAGCCAAAAATAGCCCAACACGAATATGTGGAATAAAAATGCGCACCTATTTGTTTCATTGGGTGGTATGCATAAAAGACAGTAAATGCTTTTACTGAGGATTTTCTAAGTAAATACTATTTTTGGCATGCATAAAATGAAGTAAACACTAAGATTAGGTGCATATTTACTTCAAGTAAAAGCATTTACTTTTCTTCGCATGCATTTTTGTAGTAAATACTTTTTTGGAATGCAGAAAAACTAGTATGTGCTTGTTTTTCTGCAGTAAATACTGGAAATTTTTCAAGTTGCTATCCACCAACTTGAAAATTTCATAGCATCTACTAAAAAAATAAGTATTTACTATGATATCCGGCGAATTCTAGGTACCTTTTTACTTCAATAAATTCAGTATTTACTTGAAGTATTTGCAATCAAGTAAAAACTTTCTTTTTTTCAGTAAATGCAACGAAGTAAATACTGAAAATCGGAGCTTCTACTTCAAATTCTACTACTACTTCCACTTCTTCCTTTCAGTATTTACTTAAACCTTTTACTTGAAGTAAATACTTTTTTTTATGCATACCACCCATTGTTTACGCACATTTATTTTGATTAAATTGAATGAATTCAAAATTAACAAAAAATAACTTTTAGCTTCTTCCTTCCATTTATATACGAAATCGTAATTGGAAATTAAAGTAATATAAACAAAATATATATATTTATGTGTTATGTTAACAAAACATATAATAATTCACATAAAAATACAAAAAAAAAAAACAATTAAAATATCAGTCGCTTCGTGAAAATTGCGCATTAAGGTTTGACTAGAAACACAGAAACAACAACAACCTAACGTTTTAAATAAAAGAGTAGAACAGACTAAAAGTAATAAATAATAAAACTGTAGGTACATATTCATAAGAAAAATATTAGTTTTTTTATTTTACATTAATTCATTGGTAGATATTAAAAGAAAAATAATTTACAAATATATAAGATGAACATTTGGTGAAAGTAATCAGTTAATAAACTCAAAAAAACTCAATTAAAAATCGCAAGATTCCTCCAAAATTTCTGAAGTCAAATTGGCATAAATGTTTACATTAAATAAATCTAACAATGTACAAAAAAACTTTTCGCTGTAAGGGGACATTATACTTGGGCAAATAATGAGTTTTCATATTCATGCATAAGTCTTGTGAGCTGATTTTACTACTCAGAAGTGAGAGTGTAACCACAATATCGAAACTGGAGTTGACTCATTCACAATTACATTTTTAAAAAGTTTCAGTTCTACGAGTTCGCAATGAAAAAAAAATATAATGATGTATGACTTTTTTTAAATAAATTTCTAAGGAGCCTAAAAATAGCACAATTTTAAAATGAAATAGCCCAAATTTGGATAAATCCCAAATCGCAATTTCATGGAGCGAGCAATCCGAGTAGCCTAATTGGCAATAAATAGCCCGTGCTGGCAACACTGTGTAGGGTTATAAGCGCTGCAAAGAAAGAGAGGCAAAAAAGCACCAGAAACTCTAAAATTGTATCCGATTGATTTTTTTTAGAAATTACAGTGGATTTGGATGATAGTATTAAGTCAATCTATATTAAAGACAGTTACATTATATTCATGAATTTAGTCATAATTATGTTGGTATAATAACCCTAAAAATTGCAGTTTGCAGACTTAAAACCTTACACACAAATGCCGAGCAAATATTTGCTGGGTAGATATGCAGTACGAAGGTAACACAGTTTTTTGGGCCCTAGTCTCACGCACGACCGTTCTTCAGAAACTTGGGTTTATGCGTACCGCATGAGCATGATATCAGCCAATATTGTTATCTGTTTCGGTATCTCTTTGTACTTTGTATACATTTCGGCAGATCACCATAGAATGTCACTTTGGTGACCCAAATCTGATTCCATTTTACATTAAAACCTATGTTTATCGAAATTTCCCAAACTGCCAATGACTTGAATACAGTAAATTTTACAAGCGTCATACAAAAAATAGGCATGCAGTAAACAAAATTCACTAACCTGCTGAACAGTTCCGTATTTTGGCTCATTACTTTGTATGGCTGATTCGGAATAACATGTCCATCAACTATTGGACCCAATGATGTTGAAAATTGCGGGAACGATGTTGGAATTTTCTGGATTTCTTCATATCTAGATGCAGAGGGGAAAAAAAAGTAAAGTAAAGTGGCAATTACGAAACAGGAAAAAAAATATCTGACAAAAACAAATAAAACTTAACGAGTATGCGATTTACATTTACAGTGTTATCTGGAATTTGGGTCGTGGCCATTTTATGGGAAAGGTTTAAAGTTCTGGGAGTTTACAATAAAAAAAACGGTATTGAAATTGAGTGAAAAATGGAACATACTAACGAAGTATTCCCATTTAGGTCTACTCATGGCAGTGGGAAACGATATTACTTTCAACAAATTCTCCGACCTAATACGACAAATGTGTTTCTTTATGCTGAAGTGTGGATTTTCTATCAATACAGAATGAATTGACTATCCTTTACAACTACTCGTATCATTCCATATTCCTCGTTCGGTGTCGTAAATCATGACTGTCATCAAGACATGAATATTCACAAAAAGATATGGCATGCAATAAGTATCGGGTATTGATTTTCGATTTGTATTTTATCGTGTTGCCTTTTTCATTCAACTACATATATCAAGGATATAAGGATGACGGATATGAGGTACTGCTTTTAAATTGCATGACTCCTAGCCAATAAGAAATTTAAACATGTATGTTTCATTGAAAACCATAAAGACCAAATAGACAGCGAGCGCAATTATAGACATGATTGCATTCGTTAGTAAATACTTATGTATAGGTACCTAGCTACAAAAAAATGTATTATTGTGCAGGTGTTATTGTCGCTAACGGTATAAATATGGTTTCATAGAGAGACACTGTGATAGTTCCGCCAGCATACAATTTTGTGTTTCCCTCCTCATGTTATCTTCTTATCTCTGTGGTATTGTGTAACTCCCTAATGTGGCGAAAGACCTGCCAAATAATTTTTTTACTCTCAAGTCTTAACAAACACGTACCTAAAGTTTAAAATCTCCTTTTGCGGTTCTCCCTTAAAATGTCATGACTGTAGAGCTAGATATATGATTAGCATTTTGGGCTGTGCGTTGATGACGTAACGGTAACATATCCACTGATTATCCTATTATTAGGACTCATTGACTCCTTGACGACAAGGATTACTTCTGGCTGCTCCTTCCAAAAGTCATGTCCTTTAACATATCTACTAAATTCAAAAAACCATGGGGTGGACTACAATTGTTGAATGTGAATAATTTACTATCGAAATATGCATATATAATAAGGTTGCAGATATGGATTCTTATATCCTGATGGGTGATTTCAATGCTCACTTGGGTGTGAATTTCACGACATGGGGCAGTCCGTTTGGGAAACACTGTGACCCCGATCAGAAAGCGAACGGAGAGAAGTTGCTGGACTTTTGCTGTTCTTTCTTTCCACACAAAGATATCCATAAATACACAATACATACCGTTGAAGACTTCAGTAGAAATCGCTGATAGATTTCGTTGCGGTACCGTCGTGTATTAAAACGATAGTTTGTGATGTTCGTGTGTTGAGAGGCGCTTAACTGTCAATTAATCACCACCTAGTGTAGTGCAAATTGTATCTTAACGATCAAATACCTATCCTGCCAAAGCGTAAACCAAGAATGGTTACTCGCATACGTTGGGAGAGGGACTACAGAACGATGAGATATGGGAGGAATTTACACGGCAGGTAAGGTCTGAAGAAATTCCAAATGTTTCATTGAATGTAGAGGAAGAATGGCAGAACTGCGTGGTTTAAAACGCTCGGAGTTCAAGAAGCTATCATAGAGAAGAAGAAGGCTTTCAAGGTGTGGATTCACTTGGGGGGACTCACCATCTCGAAACCGGTACATTGAGGCGCGAAGAACTTTCAAATTGGCTTCTAAAGCAGCCAAAGAACAATCTTGAAAAGAGTTCGGCGAGAAATTAGACCGTGATCACAGATCTGCAAGCAATGAGTTCTCGTATACCATCCGCCGTCTTAGAGGAAGGAAGTGGAACATTATTGAAGGAGTCAAATCCAAATATGATACTGTTTGCTGTGGCAATGGAATAGCGGCAAAGTGGTATGAAAGAGATTTAATGCGCACTAAAGTGGTATGTTGAATTCTTGATCATCTTCGCATGTTTTTTTAATTCCGGGTAAACAAAAGTACGCAGTTGCTATGCAAAATCCACGTCGTCACCAGCCGCTTGCCATTGCCACTCCAAAATTAGATTTATTGGAGATTAGTGACACCAGTGTGGAATCACGCCACTTGCAAAATAATACGTCACCTCTGCTCCGCGTGGTATGCGTCTTTAGTTGTTTACATAGGCTCTAGTGATTCCACCTTTCACTTGGTTACCACGCCACTGCCACGTCACTTACTGACCACTTTAATGCCCGCCTTGCCTTAGAGTTGTTTATCGTATTTCGTATACGTTTTACTCAGTATTTCAAAGAAATAATAAGGTATGTTGGAATAAAAAGTGTTTCAACCGCTAAAGATTTGGAAAAAGTTTAGAGTTTTACCCGTTATCCAAACAAATAATTTAAAATAATTTTAAAATCCAAACATGGATAGGTACTGCAAAGACAGCCACGTACTAGTCAAAACTGTAGAAAAACCACAAGTCGCCAAGGAGTTTACAATAGGTATGTACCTAATACCTATCATTTTTATTTACATATTTTAACTTTCAACAATTAAGGTTAAACTACTGGATAAAACAAACTATTTTCAAACAGGGCGAATAATGCAAAAAAATATCTGCTAAAGGTGAATCCCAGCGATAAGATTGCAATGAGAATTGGCCCTTACTATTAATAATAATTTTAACATTCACCGTAAATATTCTGTAGGTCAAAATAGAATATTTTTGTATAGAAAATTTCGCCCCTCTGAGTTCGCCGAATTTAACTAACTGGTTACTAAAAATTGATTATTAGTACTACGCATTCTTTTTGTCAATTTAATTACTCGGCTCGGGTTCAACCACTTACCCACATTTTGGATGCAATTTCGATTAAGTTAGTTACCCAACCCACACCTATGCTTAATCTATATGTACCTACCCAAATGCCAACTAATTTAATTACCGTTTCGTTCGCAAACATGATAACATTTCTTCATTAGCATCATTTAGTGGACAATTAAGCCCATGTGCCATTTGCATAGTCAGTTGCAGTGAATTGTTTGTTGCAGCCCAATCGGCCATAGCTGAGCCAGACATCAAAATTGCACGATGGAAGAGCCCTGTAATAGGATAGTTATTGTCAATAAAATCAGTATGCATATGCATAATATTTCTCGAATCTCGTTTGAATACATACCATATGCAACAGGGGATACCATCAGGTAATTAACACATACTGCCCCTGTACTATGCCCCATCAGAGTAACAGTGTTTTTATCTCCACCAAATGCCCCGATATTCTCCTTAATCCAGTGTAGTGCAGCAATTTGATCCAAAATACCGAAATTACTGACAGTTGTGTCGTCATTAATGCCAGGCTTCATGAATCCTAAGAGAGATGAAGTTCAAATTATAGTTTACATTTAATTTATGTCAGAAATATTGAAATGGAGTATGTCGCTCCAGGGAAAATACCCCAGTATAAAAATTATGCCATAGTAATATCGATTTTGACCCAAAGTCATTCTCATAGATAAATTTATAAAAGGATGCATCACCCTCTTGTCGTATCTTGCTTGCAATATCCACTAAATGTCATTTAAACTCAACTGTACAGCATTTACACTCCATGTTTTCTATCTCCTATATATAGATAGCGGGTTGATATGTGACTTCTCATCGCTGCACTTCCTTTTCCTTTAAACACCTTCATCAATCTCCACTCATACTTACTGGCTGGACAGATGCACAAGCTTTAATTTGTTTGCTTCGTTAGACGATCCTTTTCTATTTACCTTTTGTGGGTACACAAATATTGTTTTTGTCTGCTTTCTCCCTTTTCGGTTTTTGGTTAATTTTTTATAGACTAAATTTCCTTTTCCTTTGTTTACTTTGGCAAATGAATAATTAATCACATCTTCATTATATTTCCGGAAATTTTATGGCAGTTTTTGGAGTATGAACTAATTTTTCTGTTTATTTCTAATTATTACGCTCACTTAAACAAATGTCATCCAATAGATATGGCAGCCAATACCTACTGTTTTACTACAGAATAACTACCGGGGCATTGATTTAATTTACCTAATACACCAAGTCGATAGTTGACCGTAACGACAACCACTTGTCCGTAGCTCGCCAAAACTGATCCATCATATGGATTACCACTATTCCATTCGAATGATTCTCCATGCAAATATACTATGACGGGATATTTTTGTATCTGTTCTGGTCCATCTGTAGTTAAAAAGAAAAATTTACATTTTTATAGGATTCAAAATTCAAAATAGAACGACTGTGTCACACGAAACTTTCTCTATGACTGTTAGCTAGCTAGTTTGACATTTTGTTTTCTTTTTAATTTAAGTAAATTAATAGTTTAGGTACGTGAACCATGGATAGTTAACAGCATGATTCGTATACTCTGCACTCCTGGATATGAAAAGCTGTATTGTATGTGTCTTACAATACAAAGGTTGAACAAGATATTGCATACACGTGAAATGTGGTCTTAAATATTAATTTTGACTAACTGCAGCTTTTTTCATAACTATCGGCATGTCGGTCCCATGACTATGTGAGTTATCTCACTGGTTAGCTAAACGCCTTTTTCAGGCCACCGTTGAATTGAATTGAAATGACTCTATAGAAATCTATAGGAATCTACATAGAAGAAATTGACTCCAATATAGAGAAACACTGAAACGGTCCATCACTTTCTGAACTCTATGTAGTCCGCCAATATTTACTGACCATAAAATCTAGGACCATATAAGGTCAAGCTCTGGCATCTTGACCTTCCTGTGGACTTGAGAATTTAGAAATCATTGAAGAATACATTTCGGTCGAGCCAAAGGTACAATAAACGAGACCGACAGAGATCCTCACAGGAAATCCGTCAAAATAAATTATTTTCCAATAGGTACGTACGGGTAGATGAATGGGATCTGTCAACAAGCAAAAATGTCGGATTTGGTATCTATTGTGCGAATCCACACGAGGTGCAACAAATGACAATCGCCGTTTGGTGGTTATTGAGTGGCCGGCGGCATCAGTGATCAGTTTTTCTCCGAAAAAGACGATAGCATTCCAATTACCATCAATGGATGGATGATAACCAATTTATTTTAGCTCAAATTGTATAATATCGACGTAGACAATATATCTGTGGCAATAAGACAGAGTAGCTTATGTCGAAAAAAGTGATTTCGAGAAAAATCGATTTTTATCTAATTTTTTTATAAATTATAATTTATAACTTTTTTTTGGGCGAAATTGTAAAACGAGGAGATTATTTAACATTTTTAACTATTTCATGGAAATCTGATAGGAAGAAAGTAGAAAAAATTCATTTTTATACTTAAGATGTTATGTAAAAATCAAACTGCAAAAAAAGAATGTCTTAAGTAACATAAGTTGTTCTGTCAAACCTATAACAAATAACAGTGCTATATGTGACTTAAGATTTTATGTCGAATTCGAGATCTTAAAATAAATAGACATAAGGCAAAACTTTGGCTTTTTAAATTTATTTTTAATATTCTATTTCTAAAACTTATTTCTAATAATAACAGAAATACTACATTTAAAGCAATAAAGAAGGTACAAAATTCATTAGACTTGCGGAATGTAAGAAATAAAGGAACTGAAACTGAAAATACTGTCAATCAGTGGTGGCATATCCAATAAATCCTTCTTTTTCTTTTCGTTGATTTCGAGAGAAGTAAGATAACATTTATTCAAATCCGTAATTTTAATGGAATTAAACCCACGGCGTCTAATGTTCAGCGATCTGAATTCTTCTGTCTCGTTGGGTGAAGTTTTGAAATATACCTACACTGAACCAAATTTGGTAGTGATATTGACAAAAAAGTACGTAGACTTGAAGAAATGGTGATCAATATAAGGTCAACACCTCCTATCCGTTGTTTTGACAAATATTTTGTTTTATTTAAAAAATATTGTCACTTTGAAGAAAGTTTCATCAAAACTAGTGTTCTTCAATTTAAAAAAATATTCTTCAAATAGAAAAAACATTCTTCAATTCGACGCATTGTGCATTATGAATCAACGAAATTTTCTTCATTTTTACGTATTCTCTTCTTTAAATTGAAAATCAATTCTTCATTTCAACAATTCACTTTATTCATATTAAATAAATATTCTTCAATTTGAATCATCGATTTTCTTCAAAATAACTTATTTATTCATCATTGTGACACATCTATTTCTCAAAAATTATGATAAACAAAACAACAAAAAAACATTTTTTTAAGGTGAAAAACATTTTTTTTTCTTTTATTATCATTAGGTATATAATACAATTGAAAGTTTTATTTTAACTTACATTTTTATAAGTGATTTAACTTAAATATGTTTTTTTTCTTTATTGGACTTGACTTGATGAAAGCAGGTTTGGGTACAGGTCCTAGCTAAATTTGGAAAAATTAAACAATTCGATTAAAGTTTGTTTAATGTTATGTCATTTAGAAATACAACGACTTACTTACCGCCCAGTTATGATGATCATTGCCTGATTATTTGCCTTGATGCATCTATTCCGCACATTTCCCTCGGTTAATAGAAAGAAAGATAGCCTAGAAAAGCATGTTGGCATTGGGGAAAAAATTATAATAAAAAGTGAACGTTTTTTTAAACTCATTAACTGCGATTATATTTTTTTCTAGAAAGGAAGTGATGAAAAATATTTATTTTACTTACGTTTTTCTTATACAAGTCTGTTTGTGAAGTTTGCTCAGTTGCCTCACTTTAATTTATAATTTCCTTGACACAACTTTACTTTGTCACACTTTCAAGAATAAAAGTTATCACTTCGAGTTCAATATTGCACAATAAAAACTAAACTTCTTTAAATTGACGAATTTCTTCAATTTGAAGAAAAAAACGATGAAAAATCTAAAAATTTGTTATGAAAAATTGTTGATTTGAAGAACTGATTCTTCAAAAATTAATAAAATATTTTCTTCAATATCACCTACGGGATTTAGTTCAGTCAACGACTTCATTTTGTCAATATGACGAAATTTCATTCGTTTGAATAAAATACTAAATCGGACAGCTGCTGAAGAAATTTTATTCATTTTGAATATTAAATTTTCAATAAAACGAAAAGTTTGATGAAAAATTGTCGATTCGAATAATAAATTCTTCAAAGATTGACAAAATATTTTCGTCAATATGACCTACGCGATTTGGTTCAGTGTACTGTTCCAAACTCCTTCGTGAACCTGATCCACTTTATATTTTGCCAACAGAACTTCTGTGACCATCATTGTCAACCTTACGCCACATATTTTTCCTTGGAAACATTTGAGAAATTGAAAATCTGGTCTTGATTCATTTCCTGAACGTCAAATTTGTGTTTAACACCCACAGTTCTAACAAATTGATACCAGTCTCGAGGATGATGTATTTTAACTGTTGTTTGCTTTTTATTTTTTTTAATTAACGCATGGTCAACGTCATTTTCCATTTGAGTCTGTCCAGGAATAAGAAATTTTTGATCGATGATCTCCAAGTTACTGTCCAGTTGCAAAAAAGCTTCAAACATTGAAGCAATAAAATAATTTTTATTTTGTCCTGGACAATAGTCAATATACAGGACAACGTGTTTAGTGTCAGATGGAAGGTCTTAAAGGTGTTTGAAAACACATGAAGAAATTTCATTTCCAATTGCCTCATATAACATACTGGCTGTCCGGTTATACAGCCATGAACAGTTAGATTGTAAGTCCGTAATGGGCGTTTATAAAATGAAACTGATGACCTTAAAAAAGGTGTTGGGAGGCATTGTTGCAGGTCAAATGTTAGAACTTTTAAAGATTGATTGTTCTCAGCGTTTGTTTTGTCTTTTGACTTATAAGCATTCTCCGCATTCAGTTATCTAACTTGCGTAAGATTCGTTCTTGTACAGTTTTTCCAGCTCTAGATATGTAGCTTTTGGCTGCCAGAGTTCCTTTTATCTTTTCGCATAATTTTTGATTGTTTTGAGTTAGTCATTTCGTTATTTTGGTCTTCATTTTGCGAAACCACAGTTTCACAATCACCAAACAATAGATTTTACTCTAGCTGATGGCCAGTGTTTTTTGTTTAAAAAGAAATATCAGATTCATTACTTACGTTGTCAGAATCAACAGGACCAAAATTGGGATCACAAAATGAATTATCGTCATCGAAATCCGCTGAACTTTCTTCTTCAGCTTCAGTGGGGAAAACAGCGTTTTCTTCACAAACACAATCTTCTTTTTCTTGTTCTGATACGCTCCGTAAGGTTTGGTCCTCCGAAATGTCTAGCACTTTATTTGCATCTGGATATTTAGTTTTATGTTAAGGTAATTAACCGTTGCTATTCTATGATAAACTTGCTAAAATGAACTTCCAATTTAAGAAACTTGTATTGTCTTCGTATCTTGTAAATGGTGTGGAATTTCTATCATTTAACTGATTCTGTTTTTTTAATGCCAAAGTTAACATTTTTCTCGCGCGCTCAATTTTATTTTGCTTTATATGAAAAAACTTTGAGTACAAAATATACAGCACACATTTTTAAAAAGTAATAAATAAATAATTAATACGCAAAACTTATTTTTTAGACACTAAACACGTCTGATCACTTCAGCACTCTACAACACAAAACACAACATTCCCGCTTAAGTAAACGAAACCAACTGAAATGCAGCCAACAAAACTACCTTATATTGACATAAGCAAAGGTTATTTGAAAAGCAACATTTAATAGAAAATCTTATGTAGACATAAGTGGTTCTGACAAACTTAATTTTTCTGATTTCTGTTTTCTTAATTTTTACAGAAGAACTTATGTCGACATAAGTGTGAGTAAAATCCAAATGAAATTTTAGCAAAGTATCTTAAGTCAACATAAGTTTTTTAAAAAAACTGAAAGAGAACCGGATAAAATTAAAAATCACACGAATTAATACGACATAAGAGTTTTGTTGAATCGTAAAACTTGAATTTGGGGGACATAAGAAAATTTAATGACATAAGATTCTCTGTCGAATGCATTGTATAGCCGTTCAAACATAAGTAGGTTTGTTCGACGTGGCCAGCCCTAGTGCGCACTGAGAAGTGTCAGTGAATTTTCGTGGCTGCCAAAAAACCCAAGGAAACCCCAGAAATTTAATTTCACGTCGAACACGAAAAATGCAACCCTGAGACCTGTCACTAAAAAAATTTAGTAATATACATATTCAACACCAGCAATAACATTAAATTTGTTCAATTAATGACTGTAATGTTGAAAAACACATTTCTTTTAACATTTAGTAGTGCTGCACAAGTCAATAATTCACCAAAACATGATTTCACACAAATGACAGCTACGATTGACAGCAAAATCCAGCACTGAACTCTTGCCATGACTGAATACCGCGCGCCCCCAGTCCTCACTTCGAACACAGGTTTTCAGTGTCAGTGCGAACTCAGTGCTATATCGAACGCCATAGGGCCAACCCAGTGCGCCCTAGGGTCCACGTCGATCAAACCTAGTGGTTACGAATAATGCGATATTTTTGTAACGGACAAATATTTTTAAATGGGGGTAAGGCAGAAATTTCGATTTCAAGCTGCTTATGAATATCAATTTGAAAACAGAGAAATAGCTTATGTCGACATAAGCTACTCTGTCTTATGATTCCAACAGGACGGCCGGCGCTTTCGTGTCCCACACCTGCTGATGCACAATGGACATTCTGCACGTGCGAATTGAGGATATAGTTATCTCACGCAAAAGCGACTTGAACTTGCCACCGAGATCGTGTGATTTAATCCCGTTAGACTTTTTCTTGTGGGGTTTCCTTAAGTTGCAGGTCTATGCCAATAAGCAGCAAATAACCGGTGTCCTCAATATCATTATATCGATGGCGTTTTTTTTTAAGAAACGATGGGAGAATGAATTCGGTTGAATGTTAGTGTATATAATACACACTCATTAAAATTGAGGCATTTCTCGGATCTTAGGTATTGGCCCGGAAGCGTTCCCGTGAATATTGGTCAAAATTGGACAAAGGGGCGTGGCACCGCCCATACAAAAACATATTTTATATCGCGAAACTCGATGAGATTATACATAACTCGATAACCGTTGGGCCGATTTTCATAATTCATGTTCGTATTGCTGTATTTCAGGTTTACGCAGACAGAAAATTCCAGGAAATCGATTTATTCTCATTGTTCGCATTTTACGAAATAACATTACATATTATCTAAAACCAAATTCCTGTGCATGGGCAAACCCGGACGGGTACAGCTATACTCTGTCCCATTTATATTTTCAGTACAGGGAAGATAGGGTATTTGCATTTCACCCTTACTTTTATGGATTTCAAAAAGCTGTCTCCATTTTAAAGCTCTCACATGGTTGCTATAGTGAGCACTATAAATTGGCATAATTCTCTCACAAATATCGGTAGGGTTACCACCTGTTTATTAAGATTTCATGAACAGAAACATGTAGATCGTAAACTAAATCTAAATTAAATTAAATCTATCTTTGTCCACACCACCAAGAGGTAAGATAGTAGGCGCGTTTTTTTAAGAATTCCCCAGAAGGCCTAATCTCTTTTATCTAACGTAAAAATATATTTGTATCCTTCGAAGAACTTGAAGCCATTTTTAAATGTAAACAGGTTTTAAAACAAGCTTGAATGTGAATTGAATATGAATTGCCGTATTAATCACTATTAACTTACCACAATATCACTGCAACGCACTTATCACTTGTTGCACTGTTAATGAAATGAAATTAAATGCAAAAATATTGCTCTTTATACCCGCATTTTTTCGGGTACCCGTTTCTTTTTGAGTACCCACTTTTTTTGGGTACCCGCATTATAAAAAGTATAAAAAACTGTGTCTCGATATTCAATTCCAAGAACTTCTGAATTTAGGATACCCATTCCTGGAATTACCGAGTACCCATTACTCGAAATTACCAGGTATCCATTTTTCGGGTACCCGTTTCTTATTGAGTACCCACTATTTTTTGGGTACCCGCATTATAAAAAGTATAAAAAACTGTGTCTCAATATTCAATTCCAAGTACTTCTGAATTTAGGATACCCATTACCCGAAATTACCGGGTACCTGTGAACTTGGGTATCTAATAAATTCAACTCGACAATAAACCTCATTGTTTCGACAGCTGGTGGACTGTATATTATTATCCTCCTCCTCCTCCTTATCAGTTTTCGATTTTTTTTACACATTTTTTGAAGCAGCAATAATAATATTATTAAACATACAAAAAATGCCCTGATTGAGCCGATGATACAAAATAATAAAGTAAACAAATTAAACAGTGTTCCATTTCTGCTAAAAGACAAAATCGAAAAAATGGTTTAACTGCATATTAACAGATCCATCAGAATTACAAAATAATTAAAGGAGTACCTAAAAACTGTATGGCAACATCCCACATAATCAAATTCATTTATTTGCTCTCAAAAGCTTTAAAAAGCAACAAAACACGAAAGTTCTTTGACACAATCCATAGAAAAACCCGTAATGATATTTTTGCAAATGAATATGGTAACACTCTTCTGAGGTGCTTAAAAGTTAAAACACACACCAACACCACACATGTTTATTTTCTGTGATAAAATAGCAACCGCACACGAGAAGATCACCCTCATCGTCATCCTCATTCTGCCAGCACATGCGAGGCAGACTGGTCTTTTTTTTTTTTTTTTTAGATTTAAAGATTTTTATTAACTTTTAGTTTACATTATATAATTTACCCGCAAAGCAAAGTGCTTATCTGCAGGTGGTTGTATAGAAATTTAGATTTGAAGTGATTTTTAAATTTTAATTATTTCATTACACAAGTCAATTTAATTAATAATTTTAGTTTCAAATAATTTCAATAAGTTTTTATAATTTTACTTTACAAAATGCAATTCAAGTAAATACTTCTTTATCTCTTTTTTTCTTTTTTTAAAATTTGGAATGACTTTCAAAAATCTAGGAAGTGCATTGAGTAGTTTGGGTATTGTACATCTTAGCTCTCGATTTCCGTAAAGGTTGTATGTTTCAGGAACGTCTAACATCTCTTGGGCTCGTCTTCTTGTGTTGATCGTGTGTCGAATAGGTTGCAGAAAACGCTGGTCGTTCATATAGTACAGCAATGCTGTCATCTGGAAGATTGCTTTTACATCTAAAACTTTAAAATTAGAATTACTAGTTCTGATAGTTTTAAAAAGACGATGTTGTAGGTTGGATATTTTGTCTAAATGAGATTTCGCTGCGTTTCCCCAGGCCAGGATCCCGTATCTTATGCGCGACTCAGCTAACGAGTAGTACACCTGCTTTTGCACTTCAAGATTTGAATATCGCTTAAGATACACCATTGCAAAAATAGTGCCCTTTAGCTGAAGACGCAGGACATTAATATGCTCTCGCCACAGGAAATGCTCGTCGATGGTTACTCCGAGATATTTTATGCATCTTACTACCTCTATTGGTTCGATGTTCGCTGATGGTGAAGAGCAGCCATTTCGATGAAAAATCTGGACAGTTTCCGCCCGCTTAGTTGGAGCACGTATATGCATCACCTTTGTTTTGGACGCATTTATAACCAGCCCGTTATCATGACACCAGTTCGAGATGGCGTTGAATTCATTCTGTAATATCTCCTCGGCAGAATTTAAATACTTGTGTTTTACCACGATTGCAATGTCATCGGCATAGGCATACGCAGTACATTTTTTAAATACTCTCAAAAGTTCGTTAGTAAATAATATGAACAGTATAGGGCCTAATTTGGAACCTTGTGGGACACCATACTCGCTTGCTTTTTCACTGCTAACTGTATCCGAAACTTTGACTTTCATCGTTCTATCAGTCAGATAGCTTCTAAGCCAATTGGCTAGTACTCCTCTTAAGCCATTTCTACTAACACTTTCCAGTAGCTTTTCGTGGGTCAGAGTATCGAATGCTTTGCTAAAATCGATGAATAGCACAAGTACGTGATGGCTTTTGTTTAGTCCAGCATTAACCGTATTGTTAAACTCACCCAATAACGACCCGGTACTCTTACTTTTTTGAAATGCGTACTGGTTTGGGTGTATCACTTTGTGTTTGGCCATAAAACTATTTAGTCGACTAACAATCACTTCCTCCATACATTTTTCAACCGCTGACAAAATCGCTATTGGTCTATAGTTTTCAACGTTATTTTTTATTCCTCCTTTATATATTGGGCGAATGATCGACGTTTTCATCAGCTTTGGAACATAAGACTGACATATACTACGGTTTATAATCTTTGTGATTACTGGAGTGAGGTAAATAGCATTTATTCTCAGATCAACTGGTCTAATATTGTCCGCTCCAGGACCTTTTTTGTCGTTCAATCGACACAACATCGCGAAAACTTCTGATTCCGTTGCTTCCTCTAAATAAATGCTTTGTTGAAGTTGCCAGCTCTCATGGTTTGAAGTTCGTTTATTGCACATATGTATAATCTTCGAAGCTTGGTTCGAAAATTGTTCCGCAAATTTATTCACAATTTCATTTAAACCGTCGTCTGTATTTGAAAAATTGTTCTTTATAGTTTCGTCTATTGTACGTTTCTTTCTCCCAAGAAGTTCATTAACAATACTCCATGTTTTCCTCGGATCATTATTAGCGTTTGCAAATTGTTGTTTATAGAAATTTGCCTTTAAATTTTGAATATTTTTATTAACTATATTTCTATAACTTTTATATTCGCTTTCATACATTTTACTCCTCGGGCTGTTTTTCCATCTCCTATAAAGCTCATCTCTTTTTGTACACATTGGCAGTATTTCAGACGAAATCCATTCTTTATGTTTCCGTAATCTTCGGTTTGTTGTGGTTTTGCTTGCTTCAGTATAAATTTTATTAATTTCTTGTACGAAATTATTATAAAGATTTTCAACATCATTTTCTTTGAGTATATTTTGCCAGTTTGTGTGCTCTATTAGCTCATTAACTTTTTGTTGGTTAATGCATTTAACCTCAACTTTATCAGATGATTCTGTATTATTTAAGCATTTAGTAGCATATAAAATGGCGTAATGGTCAGAAAGATCAGTTTCAATTACTGCTGAGAATATATCCAGCTTAGTGACGCTTACATAGATATGGTCTATAAGCGTTGCAGTGTTATTTGCTATATCAACACGCGAGGGTTGTTTAATGACATTTGTCAGTCCTTTCGACGCCATCATCTCGATATATTTTAAGACAAGTGAGTTATTTTCATCTAGTGTATTTATATTGACATCACCTAACAATATGTTTTCCTTATTTTCTTTAATGATTTCATTCAATTCGTCAATGAACCTTGTGACACTAGTACTCGGTGGCCTATAGATTGCATGTATATGCTTTCCTTCACCTTTATGTGTGATTTCTAGATGCATGCCTTCGTAATAAACTGGGTTTGTTGGTATTATTTTATATGTTATATTGTTTTTAATATAAATTGCGACCCCTCCACCTTTCATTGCGTTACGATTTATAAATTCAGGTTTAAATCCATTGATATTATAGAAATCATTTTTCTTTTCAGGTATATTAATTTCATTCAGCACTAATATATCTACATAACATAGTACATTTTCAATTTCCGCCATAAAAGTATCCCATGTTTTTGTAATGGATCTTATATTAAAACTTATACAACAAAAATTCATTTTTTCTAAAAATTCTTTTTCGATTCCGGTAACACCATGTATTACCCTAAAATCGACATCAGCTTCACTATATAGGTTTTCCATTTTTATTTTTTTACTTCGTTCTTCTTTTCGATCCGATCATATGCATCAATATTAGTTGGTCATCTTGTTTACATCGTTGCAAGTACCGATGTGTATTGTTTCGCCGTTTTCATTTTTTTTTGCAAGTATTTTACCTGTTGTCTCCCACACAAATTTCCAGTTACACTCTCTAGCTTTATTTTTTGCCAGCCAGAGAAGATGTTTAATAGTTGGTGTGAGTTGATTGTTGACAAAAACAAATGCATCATTTTCTGTCACTGTAGCTTGACCATTGCAAGTATTTTCCCTAATTTTATTTAGAGGAATATTGCGAATGATTTTCGATTTTTTAATTACATTCGTTTTACAAGTGTGGCTCGCAAAAGAAACTATTATTGTTGTTTTGTTCGGATTTTTTTTGTTCGTTCTGTAGATGTCAGTGATATCGGTGTTGTTTATTGCATAGTCTATTGTTTTACCTAGTGCTTGAACGATTTCAATCAAATTTTCATTTTGTGTCGGTGGAATGTTTTTGATTTCAATGTTGTTTTTTAATAATTGTTGTTTTAGTGTGTTTATCTTTGTTTCCATTAAGCATATTTGTTGATCTTTTTTCGTGTTGCTTTCTTTGAGTTCTTTTATTTCGTTCGACAATTTCTGTAGTGCTTCATTGTTCGATGTCAGGTGCTGTTTTATTTCTTCATATTTGCTTGCTACGAACTCACAACTATTATTTATTTCAGACATTTCTTTTCTCATTTTCCTCATTTCGTTTAAAATGATCTGATTATGGTTGTCGAGTGATGATGATGTTGTTGCTTCAGCGTTTGTTATAGGTGTTATTCCTAGTTGTTGTAGAGCATCTGGAGAACTCACGCTTCTCATCCTTTTGGACAAAGGCTGTGCTGGAGTAACTTCAACTGGCATCGATTTGAGTGTGGAAAGTGCCGTGAGTTCCTTTCTACAGGCTGAGCATCTCCATTCCTCCTTTCTAGCCGTAGTCATTTTCCGATATGATTTTTCGGAGATTGTAGTACATCCATAATGCATTTTTCGTTCACATCTAAAGCATGTCACGAAGTCTCCATCGGGGGGGAGGTCAGAGAGACATTCGGCGCATGGATCCATATTGAACATATTACTTGTATTTGTAAATAATAGATAGATATGAATGTATGTGTGTACGACAAAAAGAGAAGGGAATAAATGCAGTTAAGCAAATTGCTGTTTTAATAAAATTAAAAGGGCAAAGAATAAAAACTTTGAACAGATTTTACGAGTGGTTTATGCGTTTCAATTCTAATAAAAGGTTAAAAGTCACTGTCTTTGATCCACTATTAATTAGTTTGAAACTTTCAAAAAGAAATAAACGCTTTTTCACCAAAATTGGAATTACTACTTGAGGGAGATAAAAAAACACAACCGATCACTTCAAAAGCCAAACTGATAGGTGGTCATGGTGGGGTGTATGCGCCTTTGAGGAAAATTTCTTCATAAACAGACTGGTCATGCATGGTGGGTTTTACGTAAATGACAACAACAATTCCTTGGTAAGTCAGTGGCTTGGTTTTTATTTCAGTGGCAATTCTTGTGATTGAGTGCCGTAAAAGTATCTACTGGCACCTTTGGTAGAAAAAAGAGCTTCCCATAAGGCCTGTACTGAAAATATAAATGGGACAGAGTATAGACTCATATATATAAAAGATTTTGTCCTGACTGATTGTCGATTAGGGATCAACGTCCAGCCCAAACAATTAGATTCCTGCCTCTAATTGTTTGGGCCGGACGCTCTAATCGTTTGGCCTGGACGTTGACATTTTAAAAAAAATTGTCTTTTATGCCCAAAATTATTTGGGACAATTCAAACTTCAAATTCTTATTTTTCGTGCAATTAACTTAAAATCGGTTTGTTTACTCCATATAAGAAGTGCAAACAAAAATATGTTTCTCTGATATTGAAATTTTTGCTTGGGCCCGAGTTATTACGAAAAGGGGGATTAGGTTTTTGTGGTGAACTTCTTTTGCCGTGTTATTGCGTTAGCGCGTAGCAAAGTACACTAGGTGCTTCTGTAGCCTGAGCGAAGCCGCCGATAAATGCTAGTGCATCTATATAATACTTGTCACATCATATAATATAGTTCGCGCCGGCAGTAGCGGGCTATATGTACCTAACCTATTTAAATCACAACATCAAAAAAAATTGTTTCAAATATTTTAGAAAATAAAATCTGCTCTTGGACGTTTCGCAAGCATTTGATAAGGTGTGGCACGAAGGTCTTAAGTGCAAATTAAGACAAGTTCTCCCCGAACGGTTGTGGAAAATCCTAGAATCGTTATCTAGAAAAAAGACTCTTTTGTGTCAAACACGGAAACGAATATTCCGAATTTAAGGAAATAAGGGCAGGTGTGTCGCAAGGAAGCGTCCTTGGGCCACTCCTATATGTACCTATCATTTACGCGTGATATACCGCAAATAGAAGGTACTACCGTAGCCACTTTTGCCGATGACACTGCTATACTAGCAGTTGGTACAACTACTAAAGAAACAAACAAATTATTACAAGGCGCGCTTAACCGGGTCAATGAATGGACAAAATCATGGAGGATCGCTCTTAACGAAACGAAATCGGTTCACGTGGATTTTACATATAAGCAAACAAATTATTTGCCCGTTTTTATAAATACGGCCCAAATTCCGTTTCACAAAGTTGAAATGGAAACCGCATATAAAAAAAAAAGAAATGCGAAGAACTTAAAAACACATATAGAGAACTTTATTGGTTACTCGGAAAATATTTAAAGCTTAACCTCGAGAACAAGCTTTTATTATATAAGCATGTGCTTAAGCCTGTATGGACGTATGGTATAAAGTTATGGGGTTGTACCAGTGACACAAATCTAAATATTTTACAAACTTTTCAAAATAAAGTGTTAAGATCTTTTGTCAGTGCACCGTGGTATATTAGAAATGAAGATCTTCATAGAGATCTCGGAATTCCCGTGGTTAAAGATGAAACGAGAAATTGCGCTCGAAAGCATAGAAATCGATTATTAGGACACGTTAATACCTCGGTCTTTGAAATTCTTGAAACAAATTTATTGCGGCGTCTACAACGAACTAAACCTTCAGACTTAGCCCGATAATTATCATAACCGCGTTAAAATTGCGGAACTAGCAGGAACTATCGCTGGAATGTTGCCTGCCAAACGTGTATAAATAACTTCGTGATAAAAAAATTGCTTGATAAGTCATAACTTAGTTGCAGTACGAAATAAATTTGTGGGAGGTGGTTTTAGTGAGTAAAAAGCTCACACTACAGCACGCGCCTACTGTCCTCATAGTGTCTTTAGAAGATTTCCACCTGCCTCGAAAAAAAAAAAATATATATATATTTTAGACACGAAAAATGAAAAAGATTCGCAGTCGATCTTGATCGGATGGACCGTGGGTTTATCTAAAATTGGATTTATTGTATAAGTCATATTATCTGAATGGAGCAGAAATAGATACTGATGGTAACTCAAAAGAGTCAAAATACTTGGAGAAGGATTGTTTAAAAATGATTTAAAGGTTTTTCGTATTGATTTAAATATTGTATGAATTTGAATAAAGCCAAAATAGAAAAGTTTGCACCCACTTCGATTATCTCGACTATTCAAATAAACTTATTTTCAAATTTTTTAGGTACTATAAATAAGGTATAAGAGTGTAGGCTGGAATATATCTACCCATTTGAAATGCCAAGAATGAGTCACCGGGTACCCCATAAAATATATTATTTTATATTGAACCGAGGGGGGAGGAGCAGAGACAGAGTTAGGCAAGACAATTTCCATTTATGTTGTAATGCTCAATCAAGCTTATTAGCCTTCGCTAGGGGTAGGGACCTTGACGTGTGCGCCTTTTTATAAAGCGCCGGTGCGAAGGCTTAATGTTGCAATGACTCAATGGGCTATGCTGTCGGAGGCGGTAGTCGTCTGAGGAGCAACTAACTAAGAACTGCCCATGGGAGTAAACCGCATTACCAAATCTCTAATCCAAGGTGGAACAGCATATGCTGAGGTATGCATGACTAAGAGAGTGCTTAGTCGCTAATATGCGGACTCTGAATACCAGGCGACCTACGGTTTTAAACCAGCCTTCCTGTGCCGTACTGCCGTACCGGGCTCCGGCATGGGTGATGTTTCTTTCCCGGATACTCGTGGGATCAATATTTCAAACTGAAATAATAAAAACTTACATACTGATGCCTCTGCAATCGCATCAACCTCTGGTTCTGCTGTTGGGCAACCAGGGGAACAATAATGTTGTGCAGCATCTGGGCTCCCTATGGTCGACAACTTCTGCGCTGTAGAGCACGACTCGACCTCTACTTCTCGGTCTGCCATCGGGCAACCGAACCCCCGCAAAGTAAGGATGGTAGTGTCAATTGGACCCCATCCATACAAGACTGCGTCAGAAAGGGAGATGTGGAATCGTCCACCTCTGACTCTGACCAAATTCATCGAACTTAAGGGAAAGGTATCGTATCGCTTCGGTCAGATCAAGCTAATTCTTAAGAGCACCGACAAGAATCCTGAGGCTGATAGCGGTAGGTACCCCTAATAAGAAGTTGCAGACAGAAGAACGGTCAGAAAAGTAGTTTCTAATCCATTTGTGTCTATCTGCTTCTGGATAGAGCATATAGAGCTGAGTGATACGTTAAAATAATCGCGAGAATATTTTGAGACTTTTGTATTAAGATTTCTGATTATTTATATCTAATGACAAGTTGAAAGAAGTAAAGTCAGAATAAAAAAAGGTTTCCGCCCCATTACAAAATCCAATTTTTTATGACTGAATCACTTCGAATCGAAATTAATCGTTTTGACTTTTCTTCGCATTTCATCAACAAATAAGATTTTTAATTTATTGCATATCGGCCTATAGATGGAGCTGAAATGATGATACCTTGCTCAGAATACTCAGAGAAGTATTTTCTAAAAACATTTACGGCCGATTTCTTCACATTAGTACTAGTACTAGTACCCGGTCTAGCTAGACCTGGTACTAGCTCTGATACTCGGTACTAACGAAAAGTTAGTACTTTTGTATTTCTTCACATTGCTAGTACCGGAGCTAAATTTATCAACCGTACTAACGACTAATACGTCTAAAACTGGTCTAGTACCCATTTTTGACTATGAAATGTCATATCGGTGACATTTTTATCAAACATTTTGCAGGATGACTGATTTGTATTCATAAGAGCAAGTATTTTTTTTTTTTTAATATTTTTATTGCTTTCCTATTGTAAAATATGTGTCTATAGGGGTATCCAGCATGGGATAGCATATGATAGCGTAAATGATTGGTTGTTTTTCTGTTTCTATTATTGCAATTTAACATGAGTGCAGTAGATTGCACCGATTATCCGTGGAGACTATGCAAAGCGATAAAATGCAGCAGCGACCATCTCCTGTTCTGCCAATGTTGCTGGCATTTGAATAAATGCGTCCAAATGGCGTGTTAAGGCCATATATCATACGGCAACCGCTATTTACACCGATCCACTTGCCATGAATCGTAGAGTGATCAGATCAGCAATTGCTGCATAGGCAATATTAACGATTACTGGTAAAATCGTGAATAAAAAAGATTACCGACTAAAACTGAAAGTATATAAAAAAATGTTAACCGTGAGTGTGGGTGCTGCAATTCGTCCACTACAAAAACGTGGATCTGGACAACCGAAATCACCGAAAAAATCCACATCGTCCTAAGTAGGTATTTACTGTATTCCATTGTAGCATAATATGTTAGATGCGGCGCACAGACCGACGAATTGCCACCCTTCTTCACCATTCTCGTTCTCAATGTCGTCATCGAAATTGTTGAACCAATTATCCCTATCAAAAATACAATCCATTTTCTAATCTTCATTATACTTAAACCCACTATGTATTTACTTTTTCCACAAAAATAGGCAAGAGCTGAAGCAACGAAATCGATATAATTCAGGTACTAACGACGTAGACTGCCGATTTTGAGGGTCCAGCTAATACCGAGTACTAACTAATACTCGGTACCAAATTCAACTTAGTACTTCGTGAAAAAATGACTTGATACCTATTTGAGTATCAACTTTTGGTCTAATACCGGTACTAGCGCTAGTACTCTGTGAAGAAATCGGCTGTTAAAGTTGTTTGGAATTGATTTAAATATGTGAGTAAAATGGCAAATTGAATGAAGTAGGTACATCAAAAAATTCGCAGCCCCTTTTTGAACAGATTGCCATCAAGACACACTATTTTAAGTTCCTTTACCATATCGTTATATTAGAATTGATTAATATATGTATCAACAAAGACACGTGCACATAAACTAAACACGCACACGCTCAGCTCAGCCAGAGTCAATGGTGTTAATTGTTAAACTTCGGACTGCTGGTCCTGTTGATTGATGAACCAAATGCAAAAAAGGGAAAACAAACAAAAAACCAGTTTAAATTTTTATTCTTTATCTTCATGAGCATCAAAAATGTATTTTGTGTAACTTCTACACTTCCACTTTTCCTTATTTTTTATTAAATTAATTTAGACTTGATAGATTTGTTTTGGCAGTTCGTTATTTTTCCTCCAATTTACCAGTTAATTTTGTGGGCGCAGTGGCTCAGCGATTATTGTGCGAAAGGTCCCAGGTTCGATCCACGGAAAAGAAACACCTCTCGCGAACGTCTGACAAACATACGAGAGTATAACTGTACTGAAAAAGCTTCTCAATATAGCCGTTCGGAGTCGGCATAAAATGGTAGGTCCCTTCCATTAGCCCCAAAAATAAAAACTCACACACACTAGAGAAGCTAGACCTATATAGGGTGTCTATGTCTATACGGACTTGTTGAATGAACTATTTATTTATTTATTTTGTTAATTTTGCGCTATATTGAAACATTTCGCAGAAAAAAAAGGCCCTAGCGCAAATGCTAAAATGTCAGTTTTTTATATGGAGTTTGGCATACTGCTAGATAACTATAGCGGTCAATGCAACGCGGCCATTCTGATTTTCTTACATAATAAAAATGAGTTAAATTTTTTTTTGTTTTTCATTTTAATGCATTGTGGGAATTTCGTAGGAATTTGAGTTCGGTGAAAAGGGAAAAATGACCACGTTTCGTAGGAAAAATAAAGAGAGAGACCTAACAACACTGATGCTGTACCCGCCCGGCTTTGCCCGTGCACAGAAATTGTATGGCTTATAGATCTTAGATAATAATGTTCTTTCGTAAAATGCGAAAAATGAGAATAAATCAATATTCTGGAATTGCCTATCTGCGTAAATATATGAAATACAGCAATACGAACAGAACAAAAAAAGAATCATGAAAATCGGCCCAACGGTTATCGAGTTATACCTAACGTCATCGAGTTTCACCCCATAGAAGATGTTTTTTATAGGGCGGTGCCACGCCCCTTTGTCCACTTTTGACCAATCTTCACAGGTGCACTTCTGAAACAATACCTAAGATCATCTGTAAATTTGAGCTCAATCGATTTGGCAGTTTTCGAGATATAAGATTTTGAATGTTTTTTTTGTATGGGAGGTGCCACGCCCCTTTGTCCAATTATGACCAATCTTCACAGCAACACTCCTGGGCCGATACCTAAGATTGTGTGTAAATTTGAACTCAATCGATTCAGTGACTTTCGAGATATAAGATTTTGAATTTTTTTTTAAAACCGGTGCTCAGAAAATACCTTTCCAACAAAGTATAAATCATCAAAATCGGTTCGGCCAATCTCGAGTTATGGGATTACATGGGTTTGGACACTTTCTTTTATATACATTATAATTATATAGATATAGATTAAAGGCTTCTAGGCTAGTTAAGCAAATAGCGAATTAGGTAAAATACTTATGTAAATGCTAAACCATGATATTACGTATATCTATCTATCTATCCAATCACATTTTTTATGTATATTTATATTTTATTATCTACTAGATCTAGTGATATATTATTATTATTTTATTATAGTTAAATCAGTTGGATTGGATTAAACCTAAAGTACTTTTCCTGAGGATTACGTTTACGTATCTAAGCATAACTGAGGGAAAGTACTTACTATAAGATACTCTGCCACCAACCACGGACTGTAGACATTTCGCTTATAAAATCTTTGTTGCGTTTGTCAGTTTATTTATCTCTTTTTAAATCTCATAGGTTGATAAAGAAAACCGAAAAGTTTAAAGTATTGCAAAAGCAATAAAATAACGTTTAATAAAACAATGTTTAAATGGTATCTTTCGTTTCAAAAACTAGGGTAAAGCGTACAACAATATCAAACAATAATTATTCCTTAATGTAAAAACCAATTAATCATTTTATTCGTTTAACTAGGCAGTTTTAATAAAAAAAAACAATAACTGAATGGTTCTATTTTAATTTATCTACCTACAATTCTATTCTACATGTTCTTTTCTTGAATCGTAATGGAGATGTGATTGTGTTGGATTATCCTAAGTACTTACCAAAATGTGGAACATAAACGTTTAGATAAAGGCAATCCTCGTTCTCTGTTTTGAGATATGGCAAAAGTCTAATTAATTGCTCGTATCGTCCTTTTGACATTTTAGCACTGCTATTTGTTAGGTCTGGAATTTTTTGCGGGCATACTGGTGGAAGGTGGCGCGCTTGTTTCAGTCCCTTCCATGGTAAAGGTGCTCCTGTAGATAGAAAATAAAAAAGTAGAAATATTACAACCATCATTCATCCGTATTATTATGTGCTTATTGTATACACCATTTAATTTGAGTTGAGTGTTTATAGATGATATTGGCTATTTAGCTAATAAACCTGAATACCATACAAATGACAAAGCTTTTAGTTGTTAGTCCATACCAGTGGCGAACGCAGAAAAGATTGTTAGGGGGGTTGGTGTTTGAAAAAAAAATTAAAATTTAAATATGTAATAATAATATAAAACTGTGGTGAGAATACGATAACTTAGGTACCAATAGGTAGGGTTTTTTGTTGAGGGGTTGAATACAAAAAATGTTTACTATGAAAGGGGGTCTATCTCGCTCCGTTTAGGCGGGAGGGGTAATTTAAAAAAAGTAATATTTAAAAATAAAACAAATATTAAAATACAATGGCAACGCTTACAATAAAGAATTTTAGCATTTTTGAAAGCCAGGAATCTGTTCTTTCCTATTTTTTTTAAATCAAGTTCTTTCTATAGTGTAAAAAATACTTTCAAACTTGAAATTTAAGGAAAAGAATCAAAGAAAACTTTCTGCTGATTTTCTTCAAAATTGAGAAACTAGATACATGCTTAATTTGTTTGTAGTTTTTACTGCAAAAATCAATTCTTAATCGAAGACTAAAATATAGATTGATTTATCTATATCCATATACTACTTATAAAATGCAACGTCCGTCTGTTCGTTTCTCTATAACTCGAGAACCATTCGTCCGATTTTCATGATTTTTTTCCTGATTTATAGATGTGTGGCCAACTTAGTCCGTAGGGAGTAAAGGAGTCGCGAGGAGTAAGGGGGGACTCACGAACCGATAGCCGTATGAACTTGAAAGTTTGTATGTTGATAGATATAAGCAAACATTATTACATGCCTCATTCATCGTTTTTCAAAATTCGTCCTATAAGGGTTGAAAAACTTTTCAAACCAACTTTTCTATTTCGACCTTACTACGCTTAACTTGCCACTATACTCATAAATCTATATGTCAATTCAAGATATGCTTTTAATTGTTAGGCAATACTTCACCGAGAATTTTGAGCTAACATTCTTTCTGGTCCATCCAGAGGGTGAGATACAAAAAATTTAAAATAGATCTTATTTGGCCAAGTGCGAAAAATTTGCTTAATCGATTGCAGTTGTGCTCAGGGGTAGTTTTATATTGCGTTCTAAAAATAGAACGATTACTCGCACCTCGCACGACAAGCATTCAGAATGGACATTGTATATGCGTATGTATGACGTAGTTGAATTTGATGTAGGGAATGGATACGCATAAAGCTAACTATTTACATAATATGTACGTACATAAGTAATTTGTGATGCGTAAATAAGTTTGCACAATGGTAAATACCTATATTTGAGATCTGCAGCAATGGAAAGTGTAACGATATGATCGCGTAGTATAAAAAATAATCAAATCATACCAGTGACGAGTTTTCATTTCTGTGAAAAAGCTACCACTGACTTAGGACTTCGGTACAGGTTGCGTAAGAACTAATTTGTTGACTGGGGAAGGGTAAAGGGGTCGTAGGGCTAACTCTGGAACTATTTGGCCGATTTAAAAAAATGTTTCTACATTGTTCATGGCTACATCCTCCGGATCAGTATAGGTTACTTCGTGGGAGGATGGGGGAAGGGGAAACGGGGGTATAGGGGCTATCTTCGGAACTACTCGGTCATTGATGGAGTTGGACAACGACAGCCATGTTTTTCACATGGACAGCTATATGTTGCATGTTCGCGTGTGAGCTGCAGTTGTTTATACTTGCGATCACTAACAAAATAACGTGTATCTGTATAGTTTACAAAAAGGCATTGCGATAAAATATTTTGTAAGCTTAAAATAGAGCTTAGTTTTATTTAAAAGAAAAGAAACCGGCAGGCGGAGCCGCGGGCATTTGCTAGTAGGTATATAAAAATGAAGATTCCGACTGGCAGATTATCAAAGCCCAGCCTAAACCCTTTGCTCTAGAAAGCTAAAATTTTACACAGAGGTTTCCTTTATGATGTATACAACCACTAAGGAAGGATTTTTCGAAATTCAACCCCTAAAGGGGTAAAAGGGGGGGTCAAAGTTTGTATGGAAAATTTTTAACTTTCATTCGTTTGACTTAAAAATCCGGTTGTGTACTCTCTATGAGAAATAAAGAAAACGATTTTATCCGATTTTGGAAATTCTACCCTAAAAGGGCGGGTTAAAGTTTGTATGGGAACATTTTTATTTTTCATCCGATCGACTTCGAACTCGGTTTGTGTATCTACTCTATTATAAGAAATAAAGATAATAATTTTTTCGATTTTGGAAATATTGCTTAGTTATTGGCCGAGTTATTGGCGATGACCCCTTTTATGGGGGGCCTTTTCTTAACTCACGAACCGTTCGTCGTATCGATTTAAAACTTTTTAATGCGTCCAAACTTCATCGCTGAACGCTCCATCTAACTCCAGCGTACGTACTCCAAAGATATTCAAGCGGAATTATGTAAGAATGGGGTTATACTGCTAGAAAGTGGTAGACGTCCTCACGATCTTTCCGGTTGCATATGTTGCACAGTATAGGAAGATCTGGGCAGTGTGGAATATAATTAAGGATTTGCTAACTAAGGAATATGTAGTGTACCGCAGATAGTGACTCCGTCTGCTGTAGTATGATCTGTGTTGAGATGCCAGCGCTTCACCAACAAATATTGATCATATAATTTTTGAACTGTTTTCTCCAATAGGGCATAGCCGCATAGGACATATTTTTCAGAGATACTAATTGCTTCTTAAGTACTGTCTTAGTTAGGTTTCCTGCACGATATATAAATATAAAAAAAGCCAACTAACTGACTGTGAAGGAATCTTTGTGTCCAAATCCTGAGGCAAAAGCTAGTGTATTATAATTTTGGAGGATATGGAAAAATACTTTTATATGTCACTCCGCCTAGAGTAGTTTAAAATTTTTTTGGACAACAGCACCTACTGCGCGCGAATTGTTTATTAATATTTTATTTTCATTTTAAGTATTATTTTTTTTAAATACCCCTCCCGCCTAAACGGAGCGAATTAGACCTCCCCCCCTCTCATAGTAAAAAAAAAAGTGCTTGTTATCAATTTTTGATGCATGAAGCATGAGTTAGATCCCTAAATGTTTAGGGAACTCCAGAACACTTGGTTTAATCCATGAATTAAAAAAACATTACTTTTATGAAAATGGGGTGCTAACTTATTTTGGAAAAGAATTATTTTTGCTCTAATTTGGCGATTTTTTTTTTCAACTGTTACGGATTTCAGAACTATGATGATTAAAATAAATAAATAGGTGGCGCAACAGGCGGTAGACACCCTAGGCCTAGCTTCTCGCAACCATTCCTTTGTGTGAGTTTCTATTTTTGGGACGAATGGAAGGGACCTACAATTTTATGCCGATTCCGAACGGCTGAATTGAGGAGCTTTTTCAGGACAGTTATACTCTCGGATGTTTATCAGACGTTCGCGAGAGATGGCGCAGTAGAAAAAAACACTAAGATGTAATTTGTGTTTTTCCGGGGATCGAACCTGGGATCCCTCGCACAGCAGTCCAGCACACTTATTTTTTTTTTTAAATTCATTTTTATTACTTCATTATTTAACTTACATACTAGACAAAAATGACTAAATCTAATTTAAAACTAACATGTATCTTAATCTAGCTTACTGGCTCTTAACGAGCACTCTAAACTTAACTATATCCTTATAACTATTGCCTTTCGGCCTTAAATCTATCTATTTTATATCTATTGCACTGTTTATCTAATTTCCAAGAAAACTGGCTAAAACTTGGACGCTTTATTATTGGTTTTTCTTAAAACTACCTAAAACTACTTAAAACTACATAAGCTACTTAACCTAAATTATCTATAATCAGGGTGATGAGCAATCTCTCGATTGGTCACCATCCCGATTGCGTCGATGGTCGCCTGGCAGTCGCCAACATGGTGCACACGCGCCGCCGGGACCCGAGCGAGGCCATAAGCGTCGGTCAAGTCTCGGTAGCACTCATTCATGTTGACGAGCCCGGCCCCTCCCAAAGATCCCCTAAAATACACCTAACTAACTTACAAACTAGCTTAAAACTAAGGAGGATGTTACGTAGGTAACGCACCGACCCGGGAGAGCGTGTCTGCCCTCACCTCTTCCTCAAGCCACCAAAATTCGGTGAACTGCTTTAAGGTATCAACCATGTCCCTATCCGCAATCGCGGTATTAAAACGGAGGAGCTCCTGAGCATTGGCGGCGTACCCGTCGTGGATGAGCCGCTTATCCCTCGCGCCGCGGTGGCTGTGGTACAATACCGGCACACCATCTTTATCTTGGACTAACCCTTTCATGTCTGCATGAAGAAATGCCTCAGGCGGGACAAAGCCAGACCGGAGCGTACTCTCATGGTACATTAAGTTCGGGTAATAACCACCCGAGATCAGATTATTAGCGTTGGCCATCGCCCTTGCAACGTGCCTTCGAATCACCTTAATTAGGTAATTGTCAATCCTATTCAATCGAGCCCCATCGTATAGGGTCTTGTTGGGATAATATTTTATGTACTCAGACTGGGGAGTTCTAAACAACCCTAGGCAGGTCCTGAGACACTGTCTCTCAAACACCCGAATCTTTTCCATGTAGGAAGGCGCTATATTGAACCAAATTGGACAGCCATAAGCGATGATCGGCCTTATAAGGGCCACGTAGCATATGACCTTTACTCTGGAATCAAGTTGACTGCTGCGAAACAGTCTCCTTGTCAGAGCGTAGGCCCTCTTGGCCCCAGCAAGACAAGCATCTATATGTTTGTCAAAATATAGATACTGGTCGAGCCAGATGCCAAGATATCTGACCACGCTTCGCACCGCCAATGGTTGTCCATTTTGTCCAATAATGGCTAATTTTCGCCAGTTTTTTCTGGTATCCCTAGAGGCCCTAGCCAATGGAGTTCTGAATAGGATTGTTTCCGATTTTTGGAAATTGATTTTCAATTTCCAATCATCGCAATACCTCTTAATTTGATCGAAGTCACGCTGCAATAGGATGTTGATGACCTCGACTTTTGGACCTGATCTGTACGCCACTAAATCGTCTGCGTACGCTATAGCATGTCTGAGGGAACCCACCAGATCACTCGTGTAAATATTAAACAAGATCGGAGAATTCACCGCTCCCTGTTGTAAGCCGTTTTTAATTTCGAAGACTTTGCTCGAAGTCACGCTGCCAGATTTGACTACGAACTTCTTTCCCATAAGCATGTCATAAATCATATATAGCAATGGTTTTTGCATACCCAACCTAGTCAGCTTATAGAAGAGCCCCTCCAACCATACGGTGTCGAAGGCCTTCTCAAAGTCGACCAGGCAGGCACCCGTGCATTGGTTCTTGCATTTGTGCCACTGAATGTCGGACACCAATTTCGACGCGGCATGAATCGTTTCATGCCCCGCTCTAAAGCCAAACTGATTGTCCGGAATAATCTTATTTTCTTCAGCCCACTTCAAAAGAGCTCTATTAACGACCTTCTCGAATACCTTGCTAACATTCGGGAGCAAACTAATTGACCGAAGATTAGCCGGGTTGGTCCTATCTTTATCCCGTTTGGGGATAGGGTGTACCACCGCCATTTTCCACTGCACTGGATAATATGCATTATTCAGCGCATTGTTAAATAGCGTGGCGAAGATCTCAATCGCTTCTAGAGGCAGGTGTCTTAATACGACGTTTGGGACACCGTCAACTCCCGCCGACTTTTTATTTTTAAGTGACTCAAAGATACACAAGAGTTCATCTTTGCTCACGAACAGCTGGGAATTTGTCCTTTCATCGGCGATTATGCCGTTTGCAAGGTTGTCGTCATTGAACACGGTGAAACCGTTGTTCTCGGTTCGCCAATTCTGAAGTTCGGTGCGAAGATAAAAGTGGTTCAGAAAGGCCCTCTCTTCAAGATCGTGATTACGGCGAACTGGGTTGTTCACAGTATACACGGTCTCGAAGAAAGCGCCCATCAAATCCACTCTCTCCTGCGGGTCTTCGACCACGTAAAAACCGTCGTTCGAGTCGGCACTTTCCGGGCTTATGCCAGCAGTCAGTAGTGTCTGTCTGTTCTCGTTCGTCCGAGGGATTCGGACACATGAAATGTCGTTATGATCCTTCCGCCTGAACAGTTTATTTATTTGTGGGAACATGTTCGGACTACTGGATTTTATAGCCCGAATTTTATTGCCCCAATACAAACTTACAGATTTTCTGTAATTCTCCACTATCAACTGTTTCAGGTTTTTGATCATCGACTTCAGTGTCCTCATCTCGGGATCGTTCCTGTCAGTAAACTGTCTGTGCAGCTGTTTAAGCCTCGAGAGCAGTCTACTTTTGTGTCTGTATAGAGCATCGATTGTCGCGTTTCGATACTTCTCAGTCTGTTCTTCGTCAGTGGAACGTCCTACCTTAGGGATAGTCCGCTCCATTGTCCGTTTGATGACGACGTTCATTTGCAATAAATGGTTGTCGATTTCATCGTTTGTCAAGTTCCTGTTTGTCGGTGGGTTGATCTCACTCGAACGTATATCACGCTGTAAAACCCTGGAGAAGCGCGACCATTGTGCTCTTCGATAATCGAAGGAGCGCAGTTGATCGTACTCCGGCTTTCAACAGATTGGAAACATTGATCCTTCTCTCGATCCTGATCATTGAATTAACATTCAACGCAAGGATCTTCAGTTTTTCCTCGTCCAGCGTACCCATCATATTTATGGCGCGGTTGACTCCGCAAACAGCGTCGAATAGATAACGTCTATTCGAGCCGCTTGCTCATTTAACTGATTCTGGAATTTGTCGATCTTTCCGTGCAGTGACAGAAGGATCGCTTTCAAATCCAGATCCGCTTCAGGCGTAGGAGCCTTTGGTGCGGTTTTTGTATTTGCCTTACCCGGTCCAGATACCATTTGGGCAAATGACACATTGGGTGCAACAAAATTTGAGAACGAGCGACTCTTTCGACCCTTCTCTTCTTCGGACCTCTGTTTCCGAGCCAACACATTCTGTTTGACCTGCTGATACTTGGGACATCCCTTGAAATTGGCAGGATGCCCTGAGTTTTTGCAGAGTACACACGAGAGCTGGCCCCGATCCTCTACTCTATCCCTTCCCAAAGGACACTCCCCATGCTTGTGGTCCCTGTTGCACTTAACGCATCTAAACTGCATATGGCAGTTAGCTGCGGCGTGCCCGAACCTCTGGCAGCGCATACACTGAAGTACACGATCTGACCGTTTTAATTTTTCCCAACGTACTGCATGATAGTACAGGAATCTGATCCTTTTCAGACTATCGATTTTGCTGTCGGGGGTTAGTTGCACCAAAAATAATGGTAATTTGCGGCTACCACCCCTCTCCGAAGGCGAGGAAAACGGCTTGACCCCCACGAACTTAAGGTCGTCGCACTCATAATTCTTGAGCTCCTTCTCGAGCTCGTCCGTCTTAACGTTTGGGTCGATACCCTTAAGCAGTACCGTTTGCAATTTTTCTCCCTTTGGAGTATATGTAAAATATTCTGCTTCTGCTTTCTCCAGAGCAGTGCGTACCTTTTTGTAATCCTCCATATTATTGCACATTATGATGTGTTTATCGGCGTTTAGCCTTTTTATATAAAAATCTTTGCTTACTAATCTACATAACCTAATGCTATCACTAATGTCTAAATAACTTACATTAATTGGCGGGACTCTTACTTTTTTCTGCTGCTGCTGTTGTTGTTGTTGTTGTTGCTGTTGCTGCTGCGGTTGCTGTTGCTCCTTCTGTTGCTTTTGTTGTTGTTGTTGCAGTGGCTGTTGGCTTGCCAGCTGCTGTTGCTTTTGTTGTTGGTTTTGCTTCTGGTTTTTGTTTTGTTTTTGTTGCTGCTTTTGTTGCTGCTTAGCAAGCTCTTGTTGTTGCTGCTGTTTCAGTTGTTGTTGTTTTTGTTTTTGCTGCTGTTGCTCAGCTTGAATTTTCATCAGCTTTTGTTGTTGTTGCTGGATTTTTTGTTGGCGCAACTTCTCCCTCTTCTCGAGGAGCTCTTTGATCAGCCGATCGAGCTGGGCTTCCTCATCGTCTTCGTCTATTTGTTGTTGTTGTGCTGGTTCATCTTCGGCGTCCAGTAACTCTATGAACGAGTTACCTTCGCCCACGTACCGGCACTCTCCCCCTTCGGACTCGTACGAGTAGCTGAGAGCATCATTATTTTCATCCGTTTCGGCTTCTGACGTCAGAACTGAATCGCCAGACTTTGTCATTTTTTTTTGACACCAAATTCGGCTTCTGTTTAATGCGTCGTCGCCTTTTATGTTCAACTTTTGTTGATTCTGCTGGCGTGGTTGGTACTGCTAATGCTGCTGTACTTGTTGTTGCTGCTAATGCTGCTTTCATATTTGTTATCGCTGCGATTGCTGCTGCGCTTGTTGTTGTAGTTGCTGCTGCTGCTCCCAGTTGCTGCTGTTGGCCTTGTTTTCCAACTCGTTTGGGCAACGGGGCATCGCTTTGCGGGACCTTTGGCTGGCCAGTGTCCATCGCCTGATTGCCTTGCGGCACTTCCACTTTCGCTTTTTGGTTTGGTTTGTTATTAATTATTTAATTAATTAAAAAAAAAAGAACACTTCCCCCACGGGGACTTGAACCGACACCTCTTGTGTCAGAGTCTTTGGTCTTATCCGCTGCGCCAAATGGCTTACAGAAACTTTCTGATCAAAATCACTTTATCACAATTGTCTTTGCACTTTGCACGCACCACTAACGAAGTCAACTATTCACGTTGGCTGCTGAAGAGCGACTGAGTCCAGCACACTAACCACTGCGCTACTGCGCCCACAACTATGATGATTCTATACACAAAAAACGAAAACCCTGAATGTTTGCAAATGTGGTGCATCGTGAACTTAGCACATTACATAAAAAAAATAAATACTAGGTAAATGAACTGAACTTTTCAAATTGTTTATCAGGAACTTTATAACTCTTGTCCAGCTGTGGATGCTCTAAAAAAATTTTTGGTTTGGTTTTTTAACTTTGGAGTGCACGACGCACCCTACTTTATGTGGTTTCTGGTCGTGACTCCTTCTTGGCATTTCAAATGTAATGGCATAGTGAATATACCTTCCTATGGAGGGTATACAAATTGGGACAATCTAAGGGCCGGATTGTTCAGAGCTCCGATTAGGTTACCACAGATTTAAATTAACCCATTATTATACATCTGTGCGGTAACCAAAAATATTTGACCACTTTATTTGACACTTCGGTCTCCCAACCATAGCTTTGCTATCGTTCCAGTTTCCCAATTTATTTGTCAATTCAGTTCTTAGAATTAATCTATGCTTAAAATTGTTTATTTTATATACATATATATGTATTTGTGTACGTTTATTTTCGGTTTTTTATAATTTATGTATTTTTTTTTTAATTTAACTTAATATTAAGTATTTTCAGCACAAACGTGTCATAGTCGCAGCAAAGCTTGCAATTTTTTTCCACACTGTCGTGCATTATATTTATCTGTCAGTTGAAAAATTCGTCGACAAAGCGGATTTTAAGCAACAAAATTCCATAATAATTATCATTGCTGTCGTTAACCGACCAAAATCAACTGGTTATTGATTTCTCGGGCTAACTAGCCAAACCATGGTTACCGATTACCATTTGACTGAGCAAACAGATTATATGGTTATCAGCTGCAATAATCCGTTGATTAGAGTTAAATAAAGAAGAACAAACCGGCCCTAAGTCTGACAGTAGTCTGACAACATTTGTCTGTCTTTTGGTTGGTCTATAGACTAGATTGACTGCGTGGCCAATTCTTCATATATCCTTTTAAAATCTACAACTTTAAGACCTAAGATGCTCATAATCCATAGTTGCATTTCTTCAATCTATATAACCTTTTAAAATCTACAACTTTAGGACCTAAGATGCTCATAATCCATGGTTGCATTTATAAATGGATGCCATACAAATTACACACCCACCGGTCACAAACCACATATAATAGACCGTCAACTCCTCCCACAAAACGGGCTTTGCCTACAAGCTCAACAAGCTGTTGGTAACCATAGCATTTATTTATGTGTTGGGTATGTATAAATCAAAGGGGAAAAATTGCGCATACGCATACACGCATCCAATATCAGTTGCACCTGGCAGTGGTTTATGGTTAAATATCAAGGGTGGGGCTGTGTTTTTTACTATGGGAGGGAGGTTCTATCTCGCTTCGTTTAGGCGGGAGGGGAAATTAAAAAAAAATAATACTTAAAATGAAAAAAAAAAAAAAAAAAAAAAAAAAATTAAATTATTAAAAAACAATGGCAACACTTATAATAAAATAATATATTATTTTTGAAAGTCCGGAATCTGTTCTTTCATATTATTTTGAAATCTAGTTATTTCTGTTACCTAATAGTTTTTGAAAAAAAAAAACAATTTCTAACTTGAAATTTAAGGACAAAAATTGGGGTGAGTCAATAATTTTTGCGATGAAAACTAATGATGGATTTATGTAGAGGGGTTAAATACAAGTATTTTTTGCTTTGGGAGGGGGGTCTATCTCGCTTCGTTTAGGAGGGAGAGGTAATATAAAAAAAAACTTCAAATGAAAATAAAATATTAAAAATCAATGGCAACACTAACAACAAAGTACTATAGCATTTTTCATAGCTAGGAATCTGTTCTAAATTGTCTATAATAGTTACGGTGACCATATTTTTAGAAGCCAAACCCGGGACAAAAAGAAATATGAAAATTATAGCAACAAACAGAAAAAAAAACAAAACATTTGTATTGGCTTATTCCATAAATTATTACTTTATGAAGGGAATACAAATAATCTACAAACTTGATTCCTTCATGACTTCATGAGTCATGACGTAAAAACAACACAGTAGGGACAAAACATGTTGCACTTATTTGTCGTACACTACACATGCCTAAGAAAAATGCTCCGCACCCTTTGAAACCCAACTTGAAAACTGTCTTTCATTAACTTCTCGATTTTTTAAATGAGACGTGTCCTTCAAAAGTATTTCTCCTGAATCAAGCTATGATGATCCCATGTTAAATTGTAAATATGTACAGAAAAAAAGAAGACACCAAATACCCTTTCAGTATACCTACTTTTTC
Organism: Cheilosia scutellata; assembly: GCA_955612985.1. Taxonomy (NCBI): domain Eukaryota; kingdom Metazoa; phylum Arthropoda; class Insecta; order Diptera; family Syrphidae; genus Cheilosia; species Cheilosia scutellata. The sequence continues at coordinate 93,407,639 of OY015312.1, forward strand.
ATATAATATGAATACAGCGATCCGCGACCCCAATATATACTTATCTGCTGCGCATTTGGGAATAACCCCCCAGGATAAGGCTGTAAAATTGATTTTCTTTTAAGTCTGGTAGGTACGCTGTCCGCACTAAAATTAAGCCCCCATCCTAATGTACCTTCATTTTCCTTAGCTTAATTTTTACATCTAAAGGGAAAGCATCGGTATTCACGTCGTAGCTTTAAATCAAAACAGGATACAATCACATGCTTCATAATTAGTAATCTTTACTAGCTGACTCGATAGTTGCCTTGTCTAAATTTCAATTTGTATATGATAGTTTTGTGAACGCAAATCTACCGTGAAGTCGCGAGTTTATACAAAAATGAACAAAAATAAAATACTTTCCGCTCTTATTGAATTTTCGAATTCTCCGGGAAATTTTTCCAATATTTCTTTCGTAAAAACGTTATTTGGACTATTGCGGGAACATGTCGTAGACATGCTGCATACGTTTATTGTGTCGTATGCAAACTGCATTTCATGTTGAAGACTGAGCGATAGGCCTTAGTTATGTATATGAAGTGCATGTTATCTAATGTTAATAAAATTTGAATAAAAAAATTAAAAAGTTTATAATGAAAATACGGGACTAATACGGGACTAAAAATTAAATACGGGACATTTGTACGTCCCGTGTCTTTAAAAAAAAGACGGGACAGTCGATTGAAATACGGGACTGTCCCGGGAAATACGGGACGGATGGTCACCGTAATAATAGTGCAAATCAGCAAAATTTTGTCTATAATTTGCTATTTTAGGCCAGAGACTATTACTGAAGAATCTTGTTGACATTGGGTAAACTAATATAATTTAAAGATAGTTTGCATATACTCAGCCTTGCAGCCGTCCCAAAATCCAACAGAGACCCCAAGCAGGGGGGCAGCATGCCCCCCCAATACCAATTTCAAGGTGCAAGGGTAACAATTTGTACTCCAAGCGTTGTGACATATAAACGTAATTTTTCATTTTCTCAAAAATTAGAAGACATAAATCAAACTGGTTTTCAGTGTTCGATTAAGAATTGATTTAGGCAGTAAAAACTACAAACAAATTAAGTATCTATTTTCTCAATATTGAAAAAATCAGCATACAACATTTTTTTTTTAAATTTTTTTCCTTAAATTTCAAGTTTGAAAGCATTTTTTTCAAAAACTGATAATAAAAATAGCGTAGGTAACGGGTACAGTAGTTGGCACCCAAAAGAAAATGTTGACTTTAATAAGCGTAGATTTGTTACTTTAAACGCGATTTTCAAATGTTATACCTTTATAATATAATTCCTTAAGGAATTTTCTTTTTAGTAAAAATTTAATTTTCGAGTTAAGTGGTTTCAATTTGGAATTAATTGGATTATAAAAAATGCATCTCAAAACCTACAGTAGTTGGAACCCAAAAAGTATCATACAATAAACAATATCTAGCGATCTAATAAAATGCAAAAATGCATTATTGCTCCTTTTTTTAAAATTAATAAAAGTGATATTAATAAATTATATTAATATTATTAAAAAAATAAATAAATAGGAGGCGCAACAGGCGGTAGACACCCAAGGCCTAGCTTCTCGCAACCGTTCGTTTTGTGTGAGCTTCTATTTTTGGAACGAATGGAAGGGACCTACAATTTTATGCCGAGTCCGAACGGCTGAATTGAGAAGCTTTTTCAGGACAGTCATACTCTCGGATGTTTGTCAGACGTTCGCGAGAGGTGGCGCAGTAGAAAAAAACCTTAAGATGTAATTTGTGTTTTTTCCGGGTATCGAACCTGGGATCAGCGATACCAACTAAGGCTTTTTCATGCCTTTTAGGCATTATTTCAATAACTAAGGCTTTAAGGCTTGTTTTTTCAAAAAGGCATATTTTTTTTATTTCAAATATTCATTTAATTTTTTTGGATTCAACATACCTACTGACTTTTTATTTTTTTAAGCATTCTTAAAGAACTTTAAGTGGAACTTTAAGTACACAAAGTCGTTTTTTAAAGATAAAAACGGCTATGATCTGCAATTCAAACAAACACACATATCCTTGCTTCAAAAATCAATATAATATGCCAATGTAATAAAGGACCAAAGGTGAGCGCAGTAGCGCAGTGGTTAGTGTGCTGGACTACTGTGCGAGGGATCTCAGGTTCGATCCCCGGAAAAACACAAATTACATCTTAAGGTTTTTTCTACTGCGCCACCTCTCGCGAACGTCTGACAAACATCCGAGAGTATGACTGTCCTGAAAAAGCTTCTCAATTCAGCCGTTCGGACTCGGCATAAAATTGTAGGTCCCTTCCATTCGTTCCAAAAATAGAAACTCACACAAAACGAATGGTTGCGAGAAGCTAGGCCTTGGGTGTCTACCGCCTGTCGCGCCAGCTATTTATTTATTTTTTTTTTAATAAAGGACCAAAGCGATCTGAGGACTTAAACTATGTCATTTCAATACTTTGTATCTACCTACTTATGAAACTAAAATGTCATGAGTTTTGTTCCTATTAAGAATTTTTTCTGTGATTTGATAATTTAAGTTTTTTTTTTTTGTTTAATTTTTAATTTATTGTTCTACTTTACCTAAAAAAACTTATTTTAGGCATTATTTTTTTGAAAAAGGCATCTTTTTCTTTCAAGTTAGGCATTTTTTTGTTAAAAGTGGTTGGCAACGCTGCCTGGGATCCCTCGCACAGTAGTCCAGCACACTGACCACTGCGCTACTGCGCATAATAATTAATATTATTACTATTAGGTATTATTAAAAAAAAAATTAAAAAGTATATAAATGCATTTCTCCGTCTATTCCGATCGGGTTTCTTAAAAATAGCACCAAGTTCATATTAAATAGCTGATCTTGGTATGCTGCAAACTTCGGAAGCTCTCTTCTTTGAAATCTGTCTTTTTTTTTATTGCCGAAAGAGCCATCCGCATCATAAGTTTTCTTCTCTTTAGGCATTTTCAAAAATCTGAAACAAATAACTGTCGTATACTACAGTTGTTGGCAGGCACCATTAAAAGTACAGTTATTGGCAGTGTCAACTACAGACTGTAGTCCCATATGATCCAATTATTGGCACCCCCTGCCAATAATTGAAACAATGGCTTTTTGTTGATACAGTTATTGGCACCCCTCTTATTTAATACTAGCTGTACCCGCCCAGCTTTGGCCGTGCACAGGAATTTTATTGCTTAGATCTTAGATAATAATGTTCTTTCGTAAAATGCGAAAAATGAGAATAAATCTATTTTTTGGAATTTTCTTTCTGCCTAAACCTGAAATATACAGTAATACGAAAAAAACAAAAAAAAGAATCATGAAAATCAAAGAAAATGTTTTTTGAATGCAAGGCGTCACCCCCGTTTGTCAAATTTTGTCGTCGCGATATCGATAATGGATGTAATGTATTGGATATATAATGTGCACCCTCTGCATCGCCCTCGCTCTCCTTGATCATGCTACTTGGTTGTAATGGTGTATTTCCTTTCCTTTGTTTCACGCTTCCTATGGAATCCGAACAACCCCATCCCTACCATACAACATATCGAATGAAATTCTAAAATGAAACCTGTTTTGTATTATACGTCTCTTCTCTTATGAAGATTATTAATATACCCTATGCCATATTGCAGCACGCACGACGCACCCCATCCCCATCCTGCATGCATGGGACATACGATCATAATATACATACCTACATATTATACAACTGACTATCGCACTCACATCGAATTCAAATCAACCCTTTTCGAATGTGTAGTAGGTATACCTATACGTATTGTTTTTGTTTGACGATCGCAAAAGTATAAACATCCACTTGTAGCAAGGTATATGTGTGTGTATATATTTTCACTTCAGAAAATACATTTTGGCTAAAAACTGTTCCCAAGGACGTGGCTATAAACGACACAGCCTATAGCAGTCTTACAGTCTTAAGGAACATTTAAAAAAAAGTTTCATCGAAATCTGTCCAGTAGTTTTCGAGTTTTTATCTGACAAAGAAAAGTCCTACAGTTTTGTTATATGTATAGATATGTATTAGCAAATAATATGAAAATTTAAACTTAAATTAATAATATTTAACATATTGCCATTTAAAATAGGTAAAGTTTTTGTACTTCTTTTAAGGATTTAAGAAAAAATGTTTACTCAACAAATTGGAAGTCGTTATTAAAATTCGCAAGATTTCACCAAAAAAAATTACACTTATAAGCGTTTAAACTTTTATTTATAAATATCGACTGAAGAGAGCCTTTAATATAAGAAAGAACTACTGGGAAATATTACAAATTTATTATATTATTGGGTGGGCGCAGTAGCGCAGTGGTTAGTGTGCTGGACTACTGTGCAAGGTTCGATCCCCGGAACACAAATTACATCTTAATGTTTTCTCTACTGCGCCACCTCTCGCGAACGTCTGACAAACATCCGAGAGTATGACTGTCCTGAAAAAGCTTCTCAATTCAGCCGTTCGGACTCGGCATAAAATTGTAGGTCCCTTCCATTCGTTCCAAAAATAGAAACTCACACAAAAACGAATGGTTGCGAGAAGCTAGGCCCTGGGTGTCTACCGCCTGTTGCGCCGCCTATTTATTTATTTATTTATTTTTTATTATATTATTGGAAAAAATCTTTTTTGAAACCGGAACATAGCAAATCGCTATTGAACAGAGGAGTGCCAACTACTGTATCAAAAAAAGGGGTGTCAATAATTACTCAACTGTATCCATTACGCTAACTTGATTTAAAAATAATATGAAAGAACGGACTATCTTGGCTTTCAAAAATCCTGAAGTCCTTTATTGTATGTGCTGCCATTGTTTTTTAATATTTTATTTTCATTTTACGATTCATTTCTTTTTAAATTACCCGTCCCGCCTAAACGAAGCCAGATAGACCCCCCTCCCATAGGAAAAAATGCTTACATTTATCCCCTCTACAAAAAACCGTTATACATTTTTGGCGCCTAAGATATCGTACTCGTGCCATTGTCACAAGTTCACAACAATCAAACCCGTTCCACAAACTATCAACTAAAAAATTCGTCCGAACAAACTCTAATCAAAGATTGTTAAGTAATACAAATGTATGTCTGAACTAAGCGAACTCGTTGCGACCAAGAAAAGTGTTCATATGAATGGACTGTCAAAACCTGTGAATATTTCTTTCATTTATACCATGTTCCCACCAATGTTCCCACCAGCGTGATTTAGCTAAGTCCACTTGATTTCTTTTTGCGCTTGTTCTGCACCTTTAAATAAAATATTTTATTTGGATGGGAAGAGTTTTATTTTGTCTTTCCATCAGAAACAAAAAAAAACAATTGGTCCGGAAAAGACTTGCTCCTCGAACTTTGGAATGAAAAGCTTCTGGGATTGACAGCAATGTCAAAATAAAAAATGTAAATTCGGTGGAAACGCCTTTCGGGATTTATTAACCATTTTGGCTTAATCACGTGGTTGTCTTTTATTAGTTATTTTTATTTTGTTACTGATGAACAAATGCTGAAAAAGTTAAAGTTTTTCGGAGACAACACAACCAACTCACCGAAAAGAAAATGGACGCGTGAGTTTATTCCAAATGATTTGTAAGACAGAAAACTCAGTGTAATAGTTTATGGTGATGCCATAAGCATAAGGTATTGTTCTCATGTTAAACTAAACAACAATTCCAATAGTTATCCTTTAGTTGTTTGGTAGCAATTTTGACAAATTTGCTGGAACGTAAAATAAAACGCCAGTGAATTTTTTTTTTTACATTTTACATTCACTAGGTGATTTGTTGTTGCGATGAATTTCTTGTACGTTAGAAAAAGTATTCGTTTTTGAATGTGCGAATAAAATATTACTAACGATATAAATTATATTTTCGCTAAAAATTGAATTTATAAATCATTCCAACCAACCGTCTACTTGCAATATGATTTTATCTGAAATGTAAACACCAGATATCAGATTTGAATTCCCCATCATTCCCAACGTTTCTTAATGCATCCCAAAAAATGGCCACGTTTACATTGCCGCCATTGATTTTGACATTTCACACGTATTCACAGACAGGGTAATTAAACGGGACTTTTTCCGGGGAGAATCGGGTAGGTGCACGGAACTCGGCGGTCTATTCCATGTGGTTTGTGTCGCCGGTTCCCATCAAAGTAACTAAATGAGCAATTATTGTTTTTTAGATGAACTGGGAACCTAGTTAATAAATAAAGTTGACGCGCTCGTAAGTCTGCAGCTATATCTCCAAATCTATGCCCCTTCAATTCTTACTTTGACAACTTTTTTATTTAAGGGTCAAAAACGACACTATACGATAGAACCGCCTTGAGAACTGCTGTATCTTTTGAATCAGGAAGTAATGAAAATACGTCAAGGGGTCCTTTGGATTTCAATGGCTTTATAAAGAAATCGTGGCTGCTTAGTGGCGTGGTTATACATAATAAGAAGTATATTGCTTCTTTGGTTTGGTTTAGCACGATCAGCAAATATATTTAGTAGATACTGCCTATTGATACCACGACTTTTGTCGAGCGCTTTTAGATCACTCCAAGATCAACTTCGTGCTGACCAAAAAGCACCAACACCAGTAGAAAAAGCCACTCTGTCACATAGCATCGAACGACATAGATAGTAATCATATCTAAAAAATAATAGTTTAAAAAACTAACGAAACGCTTTTATAAGCATACTGCACTAAAAAGCAAAATAATAAAAATTAACCAATCAATTTACCTATAAGGTTTATCCTTGAAGGGACTTACAGCTAGGTTCCAGAAATCGAGTGAAATCGAAATTGCAAATCGAGTGAATTCGTTTTCAGTGTTCTGCAATTCGAGCGATTCGGAAACTCCGCAATTTGTTAGAAATCACAATTTCACTTTGACCCAATTCCGAAAATCTAGAAATTGAAATCGAATACAGTGAAATGTAGAACATAAAAATTCATTTCCGAATTCATTTCGAGTGAAAGTGAAATGTGGAACCTAGCAGTTAGTGTAAGCCATGTTTGTGTAGTTTACACTCAAACAATACATCACATACCTAACTACAAACATGGCTTACACAAAGCTCCTTCCAGGATAAACCTTGAAAATTGATTGGTTAATTTTAATTATTTTGCTTTTTAGTGCAGTATACTTATAAAAGCGTTTCGTTAGTTTTTTAAACTATTATTATTTTATTTTTTGTTTTTTAGTGCAGTTTTATATCTACCTACTTACATTTTTTACTAACATTTATTGTATTGTCATCAAAACTGAACAAGCATTCAAAAGTACAAAGTCCTAAGTCAATGGACATAATAGGCAGGTAAGGTATCGATGTAGGTATTCCACATAAATGAAAATTCGCGACATGTATGGTTTGATTGATTTTACTATGCGTACCTTACCTACCTATACACTTTCCATAGCTGCAGATCTCAAATACGATTGTGCATAGCATACCTAACTACGCAACACAAACTCCTTATAGCTATGTACGTACATGTACATAGTTTGGTTAATGCATATTCATGCCCTACACCAACTACAACTACGCCATACATTTATGAGCATACATTCTGAATGCCCGCCGTATGACAATTCTATTTTTAGAACGCAAATTAAAACTACCCTTCCTAAACACAACTGCCATCGAGATAGCATTTTTTTTCGCTATTGGCCGAATAAGATATAATTTCAATTTATTATATCTTGCCCTCTGGATGGACTAGAAAGATGAATGTTAGCTCAAAATACTTGGTGAAGTATTGCTTAACAATTAAAATAATTTTTTGAGTTGACCTATATAGATTTATGAGTATAATGGCAAGTTGAGCGTATAGTAAGGTCGAAATAGAAAAGTGTGCACCCCCTTTTTCAACCCTTATAGGACGAATCGGTACAAAGTATTAATTAGGAATGTAATAGTTTTGACTTATCTATTGACAATTCGACATCATAAAGTTGCAAGTTAATACGGCTAATGAATCATGTGTTATGAAAAAGCCTCCCTTAAAGGGACAGGGGAAGTCAAAATCCAAAATTTTTTTCTAAATATTTCATTGTCTTCACAACCCAACCAGCATGGAAAATTCTAAAGTTCTAAGTTTAGAGAAAGTGGTTCAAATTTGGCTTACAAGATTTTGACACAACAAGTTTTTCACGAAGTTAAGTAAAAGCTTTTAAGAAGCGGCGCGCCGCGGCGTCACAAGCTATAAAATTTGCTGACTAGCACAATTTCAAGTAATGGTTGAGCTAAGCAACATAGGAACCCTCGAAACAGGATCAACATGTCGATCGATTTCCCTGTTAGCTGTAAGCATTGCTAATCCACGCGTTGATGACCAATAAAAAGAAAATACAATGTCTCGCCAACGTGCAAGATGCTATCCGACTATCCGCAAGCATCAACCGATCAACAGTGCATTCTCATCTCACCTGAATCCCCTTTCGATTATGTGACTTCGATTAGTTCGAACGCGGCTACCAAGAGAAACAAACCAATCCATAATCGAGCCTGGTTATACCTACGATAACAACAACACCATCACCCACCCATCAGGCATCAAGGTTATCAGCCACTCACACTCATCCATTACGCCGACTCTGCGTTATCCTCACGCTTCCCTTTTCCACCTTTCGGTTTCCCAACTTTAAGGATTTTTTTCAACGGTTTTTTAAGTGACATGTGCGAGAACCCTCCCATTTCGATGAGCTATAGATTTGCACTTTAAGCAAGCATGTGTCTACCCCACTACGTCAACTGACCAAACTACCCACCAATTTTTGGAGGAATTCTTGTGATCCTGGAAATCAATGGGAATGAATACGATCGCGTAGGGTTTGTTTGTTTCTTTTTAGTGGAACCAATTTCCCTTACAATAATGTTGACGCCATGAAGGTGGGCCTTCGGTTAAAAAAATGGTGGTATCCCATTTTTGCATTACCAAAATGCGTGGCTAATAAAGGAAAAGACAACAAGTGGAATTATACAGTAATTGCATGGCTGTAGTGCTTGTGGTACCATATTTTCAGAAATATGGATATATAACAATCGTGGACCTCGGACAGGCGCCACCTAGTGAAGCCGCTGCGGACAAAGTATTCGTTGATATGATATCTCATACACAACTTGTCGTATTTCATTTTACCATCTGCCTATTGGAAAACCCTTTTAATAAAAGACCATAGGTATGAATTATGAGAGTACATTATAATATCACTTCAAAGTACAGGTATACTATTTTATAAGGAACTATAGCAGACCCGCTTGGATTCGCTCGACGATTTTATTAAAGTAGGTAGATGGGAAATTTAACAGAAAGGTGTTATTAAAATAATTTATCTATTTTATTATTTGCTTGCTTTGAAAACGGTTTCTCATTTTCTATAACAATTCAACATAGTGACCTTCACTAAACTTTTGTGGAGCACCTCTACAACCAACATACCCACATCTCTGCAAACTGTGCAGTAGATGTATTCAATTATGTAGCTACATTTTGCCTGAAATAAACTATTACTATATCTATCTATCTACCAGTAATCATGCACAGCACCCCAAATATTTCAATTAGCTTTTTACATACCAGGTGGCATAAATCGTCTGCTGCCCACAGGTGCTTCAGCATAGGGTAACCCTAGAAATTGATCAACGTCCCTTAATCCGGTTTGTGGATGCATACTTCTAATAATTCCCTTCAGTCGTCCCTGCTTCAACGTAATCTCGTTAGTATACATTAGTTTCTCATGTGTTTGTCGCCGAGGTGGTGCTGGGTATGGATAAGAACTTCCATATTTAGTCATCATGGGCGAGTCATTGAGTATTTCTTCGTCCTTTCCATCTTCCGTATTTTCATCATGCTTGTGTATTAATGGATTTTCATCCACAGCATAGTCTTCATCTAGATTATCTGTTGCAATGTGGCCACCAGCTTCGTTGTCCTCTGGAACAGATCTTCGTAAATTACTTTTTCCATTTTGCTGGAAAACGCCTTCATTTGGATCAGCAATTATTTCGGAAGACACCGTTTTAGATGTCTGTCCATTTGCATTTGCATTCTGGAGACTTAACTCCTTATACGGAAAGTATTCATCAGCTAAAATGTCTTCCTCTTGGAATGAAGTGGAACTAAAGAACGCAACTGCTAATTGCGTTTGATTGCAAGCAAACCATAGCATAAATAAAACGATTCGCGTATCCATATTCGAAAATAATTACGTTGTAATTTTTTTTTTCAGAACTTCAACCACTACTCGGATCACAAAACCCGACCACTTTTTTTCACTTAAAAATGATTGCAAAAAAAACACACAAACACTTTCTCAGTTAAGCATGACATAAATAATAATCCTCTACGACGAGGTAGGTACACAAATTTTACACAACAAATATTCGAATCTCTTTATACGTCATCAAAACAAGCGCAACGAAATTTCATCTCAAAAGCGAATCTATTTCGGTTGAAAACATAGCGCTCTACAAAAACACAACAATACTGAGTCTTGGTCATCAAAAATGCAACCCTATTTCTGGTCCCTGCTGCGCACCTCTATAGTTTAAAGGTGTGGGTTAGTGAACTTTTCCTACTGTTTATCAAATATTTCCCAATTTTTGAGTGCATCTATAACAATATGCAACGTCAAGCATGGGTAAGCTACACGCACAGCTGCAGAATGATAAAAAAATCCAAATCCGAAAAATTCGAACGCATTGCATTTAAAAATATATCACATACAAATATGTTACGCGTGGTAATTTATTTTTAAATCTGACTATACAAAACATATTCGGTGTTTTATTTATTTTTTTACTAAAAAATTCAATACAAAAACTATCAATTAGGGTTATGTTTCGTCAGAAAATATTAACATATTCTGCGTAAAAATAAACACACTTCGACTTTTGATCTCTTAGTGAAAAGGATGTCATAAATATGTATACTTTTTAGACACGATCGTTTTTATTTCGATTGTCGATAAAATAAGCAGAAAATAGCACGGTGATGTATTGACGTAGAAATGTTGTACGCGTTGAAATAAGCGAACGCGCGCGTCTTTGCCGATCGAGATACTTTAGAAAACTGTAGTAAGAAACTACGAGAGATGGGAAAATGTTCCGATAGTCGAATTTATTTCGTCACTGGCGCATGGTATAAAGAATTGGCCGGTGTAGAGATTTTCAACAAAAATGCATAGGGAAATTTAAAATGTGATCAGCTGATTCTACCTACACTGCGGGAAAAAACAATGTGTTTTTTAAAATCCTTTGAAAATATTGAATCAGAACTCGGTCGATTATGTTTGGTTCCTGGTTGGAATAGGCACATGTAATTTCTGAATTGATTTCATTGGATTTTTATTTTTTAACAAACCTAACAGCTATCCGAGCGAGAAAAAAATTATGTTTTGATATGGCAAAAGAAATTAGCTAAAATGTTGCCCATACCCTAAAATGCTAAGTGCGATTATTTTAGTAGACCAAATTCTATTTTACCTTTCCTTTCGAAGGTATTTGAACGAATTAAAAAAAAGAAATGAGCGGTTTTATTAAGGCGTATAACCTTTTATCAATTAAACAGAGTGGCTTCCGCGAAAAATACAGCTGTGTTACTGCTTTGTTAAATGTCATAGAGGATCTTCGGCAAATACTCGACGATTAATTTCTCCAAGGCTTTGGACACTGTGGTTGATTCCAAACTCGCAGATAAACTTCGTCGGTTTTACAACTTCTCGCCTAAGCATCTCATCCTATCTATAAAATAGAATGCAAGCTGTTAAGGTTGGTGAAAGCCTATCAGACTTTCTTCCAACCAGTAGTGGTGTCCCACAGGGTTCCATAACCGGTCCTTTACTGTTCTCTCTATATGTTAATGAAATTCCTTCGATCATCAAAAATTCTTCATGAACATGGTGCTACTTGCGTGAATGATGATATCGAGAAAATAGCATAGGGGAGACCGGGGCTAGTTGACCTCAGGGGCAAGTTGACTCACTGCCATTTATTTTAAAGAGAAGAGATGAATTGCATGTCCATTCCTGTTTTTACATTCAATACCGATACCTGCTTAGTCTCCTTTAGTATCTCGTTGCTAGTGCATGTCATTCAAGAAATATTTAGGAAAAACGATTTTTTGCTACCGGAAGTAACTTTTTTGTTTTCTCTTATTTTACTCTTTTCGGCCGTTTTTGAGCGTCTGGCGCAGATTTTTTTTTTGGAATATAGTGTATATATGTATTAGTTGTCCATGCATGTCTTTTATTTTTTGTTATTTTCTGTTTTTGCTTCTGAAAAATCTTGTTATTTGCCAGATGGTCGGGCGGGGTTAGTTGACTCATTTTTTTCGGGGCTAGTTGACTCTAGCTAGTTGACTCTAGTTGTTTAATTTTAAGTCGTTTAAGTGCATTTTTGACATTTTTCTATGCACTGAAAGTTCCTCTATAATCATTGTTTTGCTTAATTAGTGACTAAGAATATAAGTGATATTTTTGTTTTTTGTTTTATCACAGGAAGTGACTTTTAATTTATTTATTTTGTTTAATTTAAAATCATAAATTTTTCCTAAGCACTAGAAGTATGTACCTCTTTAATTTAATTATTTTGCCTTATTTTAGTTAATGGCCATTAAGTGCCTTTTTGTTTCCACCACAAGAAGTGGTTTTGTGTTTTATTTTTTGTAAGAATTCTGCTTCGCACGGCGTGAGTCAACTTACCCCATAACGTAAGCCAACTTACCCCGGTACCGGGGTATATTGAATTAATGAAACATCAGGAAATTCCGTAGATAACATGACGAATTGGGCATGGGACTTTTTTTTATGAAGATGACTTTTATTAGCTTTCGATGAAATTCATTCTGCCAGAGATAGGAAAAATGGAAAAAAAAACTCAAGTTTACTAATGTCGTTTTCGATTGGTAATCCAGAAGCGTCCGGAAGAACTCTCCGCGATTCTGAATTCAAATCCAGAAGCAAATTTCTCTTCTTTTCAGTAGAAGAACTGTCAGTTGAGTGCCAATCGAACGCTTTCAGAAGCGTTCGGATTGCTTCCGGACGGTTCTGGATTACCAATCGACAACGACATAAGTCTGTCATCTGGCTGAGAGGATGTTTCTGAATCTGTTTTGACTATAAGATTGATAATGCTCAGTTTTTTTCCATTTGACGTTTATAGAAGGGTAGGGTAGGTATACAATCATTTATCTACCTAGTACTCAGTTCTCATTTTGATTTTGTGAGTGACTAGGGTTACCATACGTCACCCTTTTTCATACCAAAATGTTGTTTGCTCCCTCTAATACAAACCCCCTTATTAAGTAAAAATTCAATAAAAGAAAACATTGAATTGAAAACTTTCAAAATACTTGCTTTTACTATTTTTAACAAGATTCACTGTGGACACATCCATTTGACACTCTCGAACTAATCTCACTTCAGGTGCAAAAGTTGTTCCCCCGTAAGTTTTGTTTTGTACTGTCTCTCTGTCAGTTTTTGTTTTGTTTTTGACTCTGGAGTCCTACATTCAATTAAAAAAAAATGTTTTCCCCTTTTTGAACACTTGTCGCCCTAGAAAATTCACGATATGGCCCTTTTATTATTTTTTAATCTGGTAACCCTATGAGTGACTAAAGCATTCACGATGTAGTCCAGAAATATCCTAATAATCGACTTAAGACGACTAGATTTTTGAATGTAACTAATGGCTTAGTACTATAGCCTTATATGCACAGTGCCTTTGAAAGTTTACAGATAAAACCTTAGAAGATGTGTTCGCAATGACTGTTGGACACCTGACCCGTATCGTTTCCCCTATTTTAGCTTAACTTTATATTTCGAACGGTATTTTCTTTTATTTAGACCAAAACCACATAAATCTGAGATTTCCATCACTCTTGCCAGAACTTCCGGCGATAGGTCCTCGCATTCTTGTTGGCATAGACTCGATACCCTATACAAAAAGAAGTCTAGGACGGTGCCAGTGTTCCCAGGTTGAGGGGAAAATCGCCATTTTTGCCGATTTTTTAAAACAAAAGGGGAAAAAAAGGGGACAGGGATAAAAACGGGGAAACAAATCCAAAAAGGGGAAAATCTTAAAATCCTATCAAAAACAGTTTGTAAGGGAATTTTTTAGAATAAATAAATGTTAACAACCTACAAAAACAACCATTCTCAAGAAACGTGTCCATGCAACATCTCACTTTTTTCTTTGTTTTCTGAATGCATTCATTCATTCTTTTGACATTTCATAAAACTATTACCATGGCCTGGCCATACACTCCTTACCATGAACGTCGTGTCAGAGACAGGTAGATTTTGAGTGAGTATAGAAAGGAGATAGGTAGATCATACAGAAAATGGACCAAAAATCCACTTTCAGAAATAATTCTCGCATGGGCATGACATGACGCATGAAGGTTCTTTTTCGAAACCATAGCGCTTTCGATACAAATCTTCCTTTGGTATTTGCGTTGGTAGAGTGAGGACGTAAAAAGCGGAAGTCCGCTTTGGCTTTACCATAAAATTTTCGTATTTTCGATTTCATTATTCCTGTCAAACTTTATTTCATTGCAATGAGGCGTTGTTTTTGAGTAGATATATCCAAGTCGTTCATGTGAATGATAGTCATGCCCGCGTACTGGGCCACACATTCCTTCCTATGAAAGTCGTTTTGGGCGAGACAGGTCGATTTTAAGTGAGTAGAAAAGAGAGAAGCGATTTTCTCAACTAACCTAACGACACGACTTTCATGGGAAGGCATGCGTGGCCCATCACATAGTGTGTCCTTGCACTATGTCTAGATTCAAAATATTACACGAATTTCTAAACAACGGTGGCACAACTTAATGGGTAAGTGAAAATAATTCTCAATTTATTTAGGATTTTGAAATGAAGGAAGAACCAACAAAATAATAAAAATATCTCACGCAATAGGAAGCCCGAGTTCAAAAGCTGGTTACGCAAAGATTTTTTCTTCGGGGTCAAAAAAGGGATTCTTTTGATTTTCAAAGGGGAAAAAAGTCATTTTGGTGTTAAGAAAAGGGGATTTTTTTCTTAAGACCTGGGAACCCTGGGACGGTCGACGGTTGAAAAAGACTATCTTTCCGGCCAGTGCAAATTGCCAAAAAGAGAGATTAGGCGACCTGGGAAACGTAACTAACTCTTGTGCGTATAAACAAGTGAACAGTGCAGATGATTCCCAATTACGTGGCATGTTGTCTGATCGATACTCCTGGGTCCTCTGCGACATCTTTGGCCAGAGCTACGATATTCTCAGCAGATCGACTGCTCTGGGCCCGGCCAGACCTGGCAGCATCCCGTTTTGTCTCATGCGAGCTGCTGAACGTCGTATTGTTTGCCCAGTTGGTGTAGGACGACCGGGAAATCTGCACCAACACCATCGACGAATTATTTCGCAAATAAATTAAAACATTATTCCGCGGTCTTTAAGAGTATAACCATTTATTAAATTTAAATTATGTATTCATTTGATAGTTGAACTTGTCCCTGTTCTAATGTTCCATGTTCGATTTTAGACTAGCCTCAGATATTACACTTGAACTGTTCGCCTCTGTATGCTCTCAAGTAAGAAATAAAAGAATTGGGAAAGAGCTCCATATAATATGTATATGAATGTATTATATATGTATAAAATATTTGGAATTTGGCGCAACAGGTCTACTACCTTCTATTCGTGTGAGTTTTTGTTTTGAAGAATGGAAGGACCTACAATTTTATGTTCAGTCCGAACAGCTGAATTGAAAAACTTTTATAGGACACTCTCCGCTATTTGTAAGAAGTTCGCGAAAATTGGGACAATAAGAAAGGATTATAAGAAAATTATTCTAGCATGTTATTATAAATACTATGCTATTTTCTTGGAGGAAAAGTTGCATCGGGCTGAAGCACCTTTTTCATCTAAATTGGCAAGGCAACTTTACTTTGAGAATGCTGAGCTTCGAATATAAGATAAGTGGTTTTTCCATATTATTATATCTCTACATATAAAAAATTGTAGATTTTTTTGTTTGTTCCACTATTACGTTAGAACTATCTACTAACCCGATTGGTATTGGAAAAGATAAGCCTTAACAATGGGCACCATTTAAGCTTTATGTGGTCAAAATGGGCAAATGGGCTTGGCACCGCTCATACAAAAAAAAAAACAATCAAAATCTTATATCTCGAAAAGCGATGAATAGATTAAGTTAAAATTTACAGACAATCTTAGGTATTGGCCCAGGAGTGTTGATGTGAAGATTGGACAAAATTGTACAAAGGGGTGTGGCACCGCCCATACAAAAAAACATCCATTCGCTGAAACTCGATGACATTATTGCTCGATAACCGCTGGGCCGATTTTCATGACTCTTTTTTTGTTTTGTTCGTATTGCTGTATTTACACAAAAAGAAAATTCCAGAAAATCGATTTATTCTCATTTTACGAATGAACATTTATCTAAGACCTAAGCAATACAATTTCTGTGCACGGACAGAGCCGGGCGGGTACAGCTAGTTAATAAAACACTCGAGCGAAGCCTGGAGGATCTTTCAGTTTAATATAATGCATCAATATAACGTGTTACAGTAATAATTTTTGCCACAACAGTAGGTAGGTAGCTACTCTGTCGTTAAGATAGAAAGATATTAATTATTTAAATTATTAAGAATACGAATTTTGCGGGATAATGGCCTAAGGTTTTATTTTTCATGATCGTCGATAGGTATATGATTTGTTGTCACTATTCCCGTTGGTATCTACAAATGATAAATATGCAAAGCTATAATATTAATGTCTTCCTGACCTTAAATCAATTTGAATAAATTCCGCAAATTCAATTAGATATAAATCTACTGAAAGTTAAAATTGCAACTTATCCTTTGACCATGCAGATGCAATTCGATAGGAACACTATACAATAAATTCTCGAGTCTAGAAATATAAGCCTACTACCTTACTATGCCGTATATCATATTACCTTAGCCTCTATCTTTTACCATCACTTCTTGGGGTATATTTTCCCTAAATCACCATATTTTTTCCGCAGTGCGGATTTTCATGAACCGCTTCCTTCTGCGAATTTCCTTGTGCAAAAATTTAGTTTTCAGATTGAAATTCCATGCATCGTTAGAAGTACGAATAAAAATATTTATACGACCCGATATTGATTTATCATTTCACCCCTGATTGCTTTAGGCATGTTGGAGTGTCTTTTCATTCGAAAAGCTGAGCCACAAGAGATGAATATTTGTTTATCTTCGTCGAGGTTAGTAAGTACAACGCACAAGCGAAACGTCCATGAGCACGCAAATTCGACACAGTAAATTATAGACGTGTACATATTAGATAGGTACTCAGCAAAACATTAAAAAAAAAACAAACGCATCGAAAACATTGAGCTATTGAACAGAAGAAACAACTGCTTTCGGTACACCATTTGGGTATATTCCCTATTGGCCTGCTGCTGTCTCAATATCTTCCTCCATACTCGCGTATAGATAGCCTCGCAAATATGCGGGATACTGCAGCGATTCGCGATTGCTATACCGTACCTATACCATATGTAGGAAAAACTCATTCTGGCACAGATGGTTCCCTTTTTTTTTTTTTTTTGTTTTGATGCAAATCTAATTTCACCCCTTTTGCATACTTGTCAGTGCATATTCTTTCTTTGTAGGTTCTATTTTCGTGGCACCGGCGAAAACACATGAACTGAAAAAAGATACATTCTGTATTTACAACAACCGCTTCGCCAGATATTCCCTTGGGGGAAGTGGAAATTTGGAATGTTTTCCTGTGTTGTGTAAATTTAGCACGCGACTTGTGCAATTCCAGGGGGACGCCGAGAATATGTCGCGTATGTTTATGAATACCTACAAGCAGCGACGACACTGCACTTAAAAAAAAATTTTGTTGGTCGGTAAAAATACTCTATAAAAATATTTTGGGTATGTGAGGAAAAATATGTAAGATCAGAAAATCATTAGATAACTATTATTGGATTGGAATGCTTTAAAGTTTATGTTTTATGGTCTACATATTCAAAGGATGGGTAGATATTTCATATTCCATTTATTTATTATTTAGACTTTGATATTTAGTAAGATGCAATCCGTCTAATAATTTTTAACCTTCAACTTATATATTGTTAGCTTCAGAAGTTATAACAATTTATTTTTATTAATGCGTGAAGCTCACTTAGCAAAAAAAAACTCTTGGTAATCAATGTCCCGATATAGCGAGCACCATTAGCAGTAATTTCCTGATCGCTGATCAGCCGCATTTTTAAAGAAGAATGGTCCAATAATTCCTGCAGCCCAAAATCCGCCCGCAAGTGGCACGTTTCGAATACATTATTATGTCTTAACAGTCATTCGTGCATTTTCTGAACTCCAAATTCGAAGTTTTTTAGGATTAAAAAAGCCATCAAGAAGAAATTTAACTGCATCACAGAAGTTTAGCTGTCAAAAATTTGTTATTTTTGAAATATGTAATTAAAAAGCATTTTTTTCATGTACACATTGTATCGTTCCATTTTAAATAACCCTGAACTGTTGGCTATCAGGCTGTCTTTCTTTCATTAGCAACACTTATTCACTTTTCAAATCTTACGTGAATTTTGGGACATGTATCAGTGTAAACTAGAGTAAGTAAAAATGTGACTATAAATATCCGTAGTCTCTAAATAATGTATCTTGCTACACTTGCTCTTATCACACGCTATATAGAAATACATAGCGTGCAGTTAAGTGGCGCAAGGCGCAACATACGTAAATTTAAATGAAATCCTATTGACCGAGACCAATGCAAAATTTTACTGAGGTCTTTGCTAATCTGCAAAGCTCCACTTTCAATTAGACCTCGTGGACAGTTTTCAAAAAGCTGTATCTCATCGTCATTCATATTAATAGGTTTACCGATATAAGCTATAAGCACAATATACATTATAGAAAATAGTAATGGACCCAGTATTGAGTCCGGAGGAACATCACTGCTTTTTGATATTAATATATCTACATATTTGGAAAAGGCTCTTCGCACTTCACGAAAAGTATGCGGAGTTGGAAAACGGAGTTTTGTACCTCCCATACTAAAAAAATAGAGCGAAAGATTCGAAACTCATGGTACCTAGCTAAATTTCAACAATTTGGAACAGACAAGAATATTTCCAAGCAATACAATTCCTGGGCACGAGTAAAGCCTAAAAAAATGATATATCTACGTAATTATTGGATTGTTGTAAAATCCAATTTTAGGGATGTACTAAGTACGACAACATTTTCATACAAATCTGAAAGATTTTTTGCTCACTATTGGTTTGCTGTATAAAATGTACATATCCCTGGGAGGTGCAGTTCAAAATTATTGTATTGGATTATCGTATATTCGTTATGGATATACGACATTTTAATAATAAAAAATCATTAGGTATACATATTAGGGGTATTCACGATTCGGTGTATCAGGTCTAGTAGTATCATTGTGAAAGTGTAAAAGTGTGAAATTTTCTTACACTATAACAACAAAATATACTAGCTACACTTTTACACTTTTATTATACCTACCCCAGACCTATGTAACAAAAAAATACAACAGTGTAAAATGTATTAGTTCGCAAATGTCAGTTCGATTTCTAATGTTTTTTGTTATTTTCTAGTGTTGCTATAGAGATTAGAAAATGTCTAGTATTGCTATAGAGATTAGAAAAAGTGTGCTCACGATGTGATAAAAAAAAAATACAATTTCACAATTTTACTAGGCCTAGATAGGTAGAGTAAAGGTGTCAACAGTGGATCAATTTTTACTTTTTGCGCCGTTGAGCTCTCATTTATAATAGTATGGCCATGATATTTTTTCCACAGCTTTTTCAATGTTTTATCTTCATTTTAAGCACAAAATCACAAAGCTTTATTAATGCTGAGATAGTGAAAAAAATATTTGAAATTACCCTTCCCATGTGATCCACTGTGTACTGTGGGTGTACACAGTGAATCAGTGCATGGTACACAGTGAAACAGGGATTTAAAATCCATTTATTCAGTAAAAATATAAGTTTTTTTCATTATATATTTATATTTATTAATCCATATATTATTTAGGGATAAACAAAAGAATAAAAACGAAAATAATAAAATAGAATAAAATAAAATGCCTCATGCTTAATAAAATGCCTCATCACTTCTTGAAAAAGTTCCGAGTTCATCCATAAACTCGGTGTAGCCAAACCCAAAGTAACTGGAGGTGTGCCTAGGGGTAAATTAAAACAAATAGCTGTGTAAAAACAAAATAAGATATTTATGATATAAGAATCATTGATTCACTGTGTACCACCTTCAATTGATTCACTGTGTAATGTGTTGTCATTTCATAAAAACATATTAATAATTTTTAAAATATTTCACCAAAGTAAACAAATTGACAAAAATTATTAAGTCTATATAAGCAAAAGTACAAATATTAAACTCAAATGAAGTTGCAATACACACTTTTTTAATAAGATCAAAAATAAAACAGAAAAAAAAAAAATGACTTACCTATGTTGAAAACACAAATATACGAGGATAACCCATTTCGACAACGCGATCGCGCAGACTTATGGTTTGTTGCGAGTTAAAATGTGTTCTTTTCTCATTTCCAGATTCATTTTAAAAGAAAAAGAGCCATTATGAGAGCAAGTGATTCATTGTGTACACTGATCCACTGTTGACACATTTACCCTACACCGAATCGTGAATACCCCTATTATGTTTGCTCTACCAAAAATATATAAATAGTCCCAGAGAAATAGGCTCACCTTAGCACCTAAGTATACCAAGGATCTTTAACAAAAATCAAAGATCTTCTCTTCAAGTTGACGGCTACTGTTGAAATAATTCCCTACTTTGCAATAGTTACCCACCGTTTAAAATAAACTATGTATTATTAGATATTACACCTCATTCGGAAATTTCAGAAGCATTCCTTCCTTATAGTGCGGGGGTCCCATATTTCACGTAAAATATAATTTTCATAGAAAATACAGATATTTAATTATATGTAAAGCTTAAATTTGCATATTGATTCAGAGACTATACAGATTTGGGCTATATAGCACACGGTTATGTATGGTAGGTATTCTTTTATTGAAGTTTTCTATGACAGTTTCGCATAAATGTGACTGAATTTCATTAATAAACCTCCCGATTTCCTCTTTTCAGGCGTTGGTGGTCGTGGGCCTGTTTGCATATACCTTTTTCTTCAAAAAAACCCAAAGAAAAAAGTCCAATGACGTTAAATCGCAAGATGTGAATGGCCAATTGTGATCGCAAAAATGGCCGACTACACGATTAGGAAATGACTCATGCAGTAATTAATTGTTTCTCTGATGGCTGAATGGCATGTGGCACCGTCTTGTTGAAACCACTTGTTGGTCACATCTATAAATCTTGTAATTTAGGTACTAAAACCTGGGTTGTCATGTCACGATAATGAACACCATTAATTTTTACTGCCTGACCAGCAGCATTTTCGAAGAAGAATGGTCCGATAATGCCTCCAGCCCAAAATCCGCACCAAAGAGTCACTCCTTGTGGATGCATTTGTTTCTCAACAATTACTCGTGGGTTTTCTGAACACCAAATGCGACAATTTTAACGATTAACGAAGCCATCAAGATGAACCATATTTTGTTCGAAAATTCATGCGTCGTTCTTTCGTATAGCGCTCCATTTTTTCTAACCCCAAACTGTCAGCTGTCACATTGTTATGTTTTTTTTCCGTTGGCATCACTGTAGTACTATTAAATTGGGCAAAATTCAAATTTTGTGTGAATTATGGGACACCCTTTACCAATCTTCTGGTATTTTTGAGCGATAATAATAATAATTTTTTGAGTTTAGGTTAGTCTTAGACTAATTATTAACAATTTAGGTCTCTGCAACAGGTCCGTAGAGGCACCGTAGCCATATCTTCTCACAACCATTTGTTTGTGTGAACGTACAACTTTATACCGAGTCCGGCTGAATTTTTTTCAAGATACCTATAGTTATACTCTCGGATGATTGCCAAACGTTCGCAGCGTTGGCATTATATGCTAACACTATTTGATTTATCTAAGCAAATAATGCTAACTCACCAGCACAATTAACTGAGCAGAGAAAGCGGAATCCCGAACTTTAGAAACAACATGTTAGGCAGAAGCTGCTTAAATCCGGTAAGAAAAGAAGTAGAATATTGACACTTGACAGAAGAGTTATGGGGGAGAGTACGATAACTACGGCGCCAAAAATTAATAACGGTATTTTGTAGAGGAGTTAAATGCAAGCACTTTTTACTATGGGAGGGGGGGTCTATCTTACTCCGTTTAGGCGGGAGGGGTAATTTAAAGAAAATGATACTTTAAATGGAAAAAAAATACATTAAAAAACAATGGCAACACTTATAATAAAATACTATATTATTTTAAAAAGCCCAGAATCTCTTCTTTCATATTATCTTTAAATCAAGTTATAGCTGTTAATAGTTTTTTAAAAAAAACAGTTTCAAACTTCAAATTTTAGGACAAAAATTGGGGTGAGTAAAATAATTCTGGCGATGAAAACTATTGACGGATTTATGTAGAGGAGTTAAATACAAAAATTTTTTACTATGGGAGGGGGGGGGGGGGTTAGGCTCCCCCGGTTAGGCGGGAGGGGTAATTAAAAAAAAATATATAAATGAAATTAAAATAAAATATTAAAAAACAATGGCAACACTTACCACATCGAACTATAGTATTTTTCAAAGCCAGGAATCCGTTCCAAATTGTCTAAAATGCAAATCAGCAAAATTTTGTCTACCAATGTGAAATTTCTGGCCAGAGACTGTATCTGAAGAATGTTATTAATATTGGGTAAACTATATAATTAAAAGAAAGTTTGCATATACTCAGCCTTGCACCCATCCCAAAATCCAGCAGTGACCCCAAGCAGGGGGGTTGCAGGGGGGCAGCATGCCCCCCCATACGAATTTTAAGGCGCAAGGGTAGCAATTTGTACTCTAAGCGGAGAGGCATATAAAAGTAATTTTCAATTTTCTCAAAAATTAGAAGACATAAATCAATCTGCTTTTCAGTGTTCGATTAAGAATTGATTTAGGCAGTAAAAACTACAAACAAATTAAGTATCTATTTACTCAATATTGAAAAAATCAGCATAACATTTTTTTTTTTTAATTTGTTTCCTTAAATTTCAAGTTTGAAAGTATTTTTTTCAAAAATTATTAACAGTTATAACTAGATTTAAAAATAATATCAAAGAACAGATTCTTGGCTTACAAAATTATAAAGTCCTTTATTGTAAGTGTTGCCATTGTTTCTCAATTTATTTTTTTTCATTTTAAGTATTATTTTTTTTAAATTGCCCCTCCCGCCTAAACGAAGCCAGATAGACCCCCCCACTCCCATAGTAAAAAATGCTTGTATTTAACCCCTCTCCAAAATACCGTTATCAATTTTTGGCGCCGTAGTTATCGTACTCGTGCCGAGTTATGCGACCAAAGAAGATTAAAGTATCGTGTATCTGGCACTATATTGTGAAACTTATTAATAAAAGTTTATTCATTAACTAAATTTAAGTCAATAATGCATTCATTAATTTTCAATGTCGCTCTTATCCATAAAATAAAATGGGTCGCGGGTGCAGGTTGCTCATAACTCTCGATTTTCCGCCATCATTAAGGGCAATCCCCATACGGGTAGAGGAAAGATTATAGTCTTGATAACCATCTCATCCTGGGTCTACCTAGAGGACGCCTGTCTGATGGTACGGATTCCGTAGCACGGTTTGGGATCCTGGTTAGGGACATGTGTTCAACGTGGCCAATGGCCATGCCACCGAAGCATTGACTGCTTCGTCCGGAGAAGTAGCTGCTCGACATTGAGTTCCCCACCTATTCTGGTATGTCTAACATGATCTCTACGGGTCACACCTGCAATACAACTGAGCTTGTAACCTCAATCTTGTTCTTTCGGTCATTATACCCAAATCTCATGACCATAAGTAAGAGTTGGAACAAGCAGCGAAAAAAAAACTGACACATTTTAATTCCTCCTAATGACAGAATGATAATCATAAGCTGTCTCAAAATGTACCCAGCCTGACCAATCCTTTAGGAAAGCTCAGCATTGGTCCTTCCATAACTCTCGAATAAGAATACTCCAACGTGTCCACCTGTTCAATGGGACTTCCACTCCACTAACATGTAGAGTGTATTAAACACGCGTTCTGTCTGAGACGACCATCACTTTAGATTTTTTCACGTTTACTTTCATCTCAGATGTCAGATCCCCCAATTCAAAACGTCCTTCGAATAGAATGCGCTGTAACATCCAGTCCATATAAGTAATGAAAAAGAGAGTAGACAAAACGCACCGTTCCGTTGGGAAAGTCCAATAATACATTTTTATACCCTCCACAGGAAGGTATATTCTCTTTGTCTTTATCATTACATTTGTAACGCCAAGAAGGGCTACATGAAATTTGGCCCCAATGAAAAATTGTCCCAAACTGAAAATGAAAAATCACCAAAAGTTCGAAAGTTGGCGTATACGACAACCCCATTCTGAGCTTAAAGAGCCGTATCTCATAAACCACTTTAGTCAGAGTCCTAAATTGTACAATTTCAGAAAGTCGATAAACGAAAAAAATATGAAGCTATCGGTCAGTTTTTCCGTTATTCATGTGCAAACAGAAAAATGCAGTTTTCCCAAATACGCCCAAAGTGGATATACGACAAATCAATAATGCAGCAGCACCGAGGTGCGAATCGCTCCAATTTTTTAAGTACATATTAATTTTTGGGTTCGGAGAAAATGGGGTCCCTGTAGAGTGTAGAGGTAAGCGTTATATTGGGAATCTTTTGCTTAAATGTGTTGGTCTTAACCTTATCTGATTCAATTTATGGTTCAATTTAGTCCAAGTGAAAATAATTTGATTTCAATACTATAAATATATAGCTATAAATCCATACAATGGAAATTTTGAGTTCTTAAAATTTAACCTGGAAACTATAAATGATTATTAGTACCTACCACGCAATGTCATACTACATCCACATTAGCTAGAGGTACTTGATTTTTTAATTACCTTTGTCGGAATTTAATTTTTTTTTTTTTTAATTTTATTTCCAATAAATTTGCAACTAAGTATATCTGTGCTCACTAAGTATTTTTTGCAGTGTACCGGTCCCATCTGTCAGGGAAAAAAAATCATCTAAAATGTATTACTTCTCGACTTTAATTGTAAACACCAGAATTCTACGAGTACTTAAATTGTAGACCTGGAGAGAAATAGCTATACGTAGGTATGAAATGTACGCTTCCTTTTTTTCTCAAAACAACAACATTTTACATGTCCCGAATCGCAATTACAGCAGAAGAATCATTCTGGAGCGCTCACCAAAAGTACACGACAATATTTTTTAAGTAAGAATCTTTCGCTACATTTGTCCCCAAGCATGGATATGCAAGCGCATTACACCTGCCGTTGGCATGTCTCTGCATCTACTGCACCGAAATGGATAATGAAATTGTCGAATGGGACTGTGCTCGAAAGATTCACTGAGGATGCCCCTATTGTTACAAAAGGGGGGGAAGTTGTTGCCTACGACTAGGGTACCAAGGCAGACGATTGTAGTAACATTGATACTAGGGATATTTGTAATTATTTATAATTCCTTCCTCCTTCGTCCTGTGAATAATTAAATGCAGCATACATAGCTACTCGAGTAGAGTGGATTAACAGAATAGCGTACAATTATACTGGATATAATGGTGTATCCTTTTTCTGTCTAAAAAAATAAATTAATCAGTCCGAAGCGAATCGACATAGGTTAGGTTAGGCTAAAAAAGCGGTATGGAAGAGAGATCTTATGAGGCACTAGAGCCCATCGCGATCCTAAAATTGTATTTCCAGGAATTATGGTGGAAGTGTTCCTATGGCTTGCGTTCTGGTTTCTGTGTGAATAATTAAATTGATGCCTCTTTTACGAAAAGCCCGAATTACAGACTAAAAGCCAGCAGCAAGTCAGGCAGCTAATTTCATTAAGCAGTTGGAAATATGTTATCCAAATGTCGCAATCCACAGCTTGGATACAAATTTAGATTCGCCAATATTGATGACAGAGATAGCAATCTTGGTCTACTTAACAAACATGATTTTCGATTCTGAAATTTATTGAACGAAAATAAAGTAATTATTGTACTAATTGTAAAAGGAGCTAAATAAAATAAAATAAATAAAAACATACAGTAGCACTTAAAAAATAAAGAAACACCGTGGCAAGTTACAGAGCAAAGCATGCAAGTTTAAAAATAGCTTAGGGTTTTCCAGTAGCGCTCATTTAGAGGTTTAATCGTTTCTACTTAATTTTTTTTTGTAATTTTGTCAAAGAAAATTTTCCTTTCCAGGCTGAATATTGTTCATACACCTATGATATGAGAGCTTTCTTTCAAATTTAAGGTTGCAAAGCGTATGGAATTGATTGAAGCTGTCATAATAGGGGTTACCATATTTAAGGAAGGGAGCTCACAGCTGTCTTTGAATATCGAGAATATTTCATCATAGCTTAGTGAGTCGTGGAAGTAAGTAGTTTCTACGAACTCGATTAAAGTTAAGCTGGATTCAGGTTGACTTCCAAATATTTAATCTCTTTATCTGTTTCCAGAAGTTGCCCATAGTATTTCTATTTCCATTGCCTTTTATTAGCCGTTTTTTATTATCAGCGTGATCTGATCCGGATCAGATCATGAAAATAAAACAAACTGGATCATTGATTAAGTTGTGGCAACAGTTCTTTTCACATATAAAATCGAATACCAATTATGACAAATATCGTATTGCCAACCAGCCATCCTGCAGCCACACGGTACAATGTGACGTAACAATGTGATGATTTCTCCATTGCACTTGCTCATATTTGAGTTTGATATTTCGCTTGTTGTGTCGGGGTTGTTACCATATGAATACAAATCTGCATACATTTAGCATTCTATTTTTTTTTGGGAAACTATGTTCAAATGTTGTGTTCAAATATGCATCATAATTAACCGTATTGTACTGCTAACAGTTCCATTTATATTTCTGTGCTATATATCGAAATAAAACATCTCGAAAGTCGGAGTAGTGACTAGAATTTGAAAAAATTGCTAATTGATTTTTTGTGTTGTTAATTGTGTTTCATATTTTGGTCTGGCAACATATAATTTACAGGGACACCAAGATTTAGTGAATGAAATAAACAACGCCACGAAACAACAACGAGAAATAGTTGAATTAATTTTCAGATCATATTTCGTGATCTCGATGAAAAGCTGGATCACATGTTGTTCTAGTAACTGCATGTAAATCGATGATCTATATGGATCATAGCATAGCTGATAATAAAAAACGGCTATTATAAACTCTCGGCGAATCATAATTTTTTACTTATATGTATTATGTCAAGGTCCATTTCTTACAGTAATATGATAGGTGAATAATGATCTGTGGCGGACTACCTTAAATCCATAAATTTAAATTTTAAATTTACTATTTCTTTTATATGTGCTTGCTAGAAAAAACAATACAACAGAACCACACTGAATTCCAACATCACTCAGCTCTGCTGTCCTGTCGTCAATTATATGAGCGGAATTGATGCCTTTTTAGTTGCTGTTTTCAATAAGTAGTTATACTTGCGATTTCGTGAAATACGAAACGCTTTTTTCCTTTCTGGGCACCAACGCGTGCATTAAGTACTCTACGCGCTACGCGGTTTATGCCCGAAAGCTATTCTTTACTTTTATGTGAAGTGAAGTGACGGAATTGCATCGGAATTGAGCTGAGAACTTGATCATCTTTTAGTTTTTCATCTCAGTCCTATGAAAGCAGACAGTCGATACAACACTTTCCATTTCCACTTTCTACCCCGTACACATCAAGTGTGCAAAACCAAGGCACATCCGCACCCCACCTTGCGGTGAAATCGAAAATTCTACAAACCTCACGAAGAACAAGGAACTAAACAATCGATTCAGAGTCTACGATTCACCACAGACGGCATTATCAGCCGCACAGGAACGGAGCGAGTCTAGTGTCCACAGCGTCGTCAGTCTCTCTCTATGGACGTGGTCCTAATCACATGCAGCAGTAGCATCAATAAACTTTATGAGCCATGATGGTTGGTTGGTTGGTTGAAAGTGGCTGTCAGCTAAAAACGCCAACACACTTAGACCAGAAGGATCTAAGATCTCCCTACTAGTTGAACCATTTTGAGCTCTTTATAAAGCGTAAGAGGCTTCTGATGTCTATGCTTGTCAGATCGCCCAAGTCGTTGTAATGGAAGGCTCCTAAGTGAAGCTTCCTTCTGCGGGAGAGAGCTGGGCAGGAACAAAGAAGGTGAGGGATAGTTTCCTCCTCTTCCTCGTCCATGCAGCTTCTACAAAAGTCGTTTGCAAAAAGGCCCAGCCTTGCGGCATGTTTGCCTATCAGGCAGTGTCCAGTAATGACACCTATTGTAGTGCCGATATGCAATCTGTTGAGAGAGATCAATTTCTTAGAGCGTTTCAAATCCAGCTTAGGCCAAATTTGTTTTGTCGCTAGACAAGTGGTTAAACTCGTCCACCTAAGATTTGTACTCTCGATAGCATTCAGCTTCAATTTTTGTTTGCGAGTAGCGATTGGTATCCCTAGGGTGCCTTTATCCGGCAAAATGGGTTGAGTTGTTCCTATTCTAGCGAGTTCATCGGCCTTACAATTCCCTGGAATGTCTCTATGCCCCGGCACCCAAATTAGGTGAATGTTGAACTGTTCGGCCATCTCCGTAAGAGACGATCGGCAGTCGAGGGCTACTAGAGAAGTTATAGAGAACGAATCCAAGGATTTGATGGCTGCTTGGCTGTCCGAAAATATGTAGATATCCTTAACGGATATGACGTTTTTCTTGAGCCAGGATAAGACTTCTTTAATCGCCATAATTTCCGCCTGGAACACGCTACAGTAATTTGGTAGACGGAAGGAGAGCTTAAGATTAAGACGTTAAATATGTCAAGGGGTAATATATGAAACAATATGTCTAGTGCCGCAGAGGGTGTTGTGCGTAGTGCACCGCTTATGCACATGCAAGCTGTACGCTGGACCTTGCTTATATGGTCGCGGTTTGTGGCCTTCTCCAAGGCTGGCTCGAGGTTGTAAACCCCATTTATTCCCAATAGCCTTTTTACAAGAGAAGAGTGCTACTGTAGCCTTCTTGACTCTTTCTTGGATGTTAAGTTTCCAACTAAGCTTCCTATCCACGATAAGCCCCAAATATTTAGCTTTGTCAGAGAAAGTTAGGTTGATACCATTAAGTGAGGGAGGGTCGACTGTCGGAATTTTATATTTCCTGGTGAAAAGCACCAGATCAGTTTTGTGGGGGTTCACACCTAAACCACAACGACTCGCCCAACTGGCTAGCTTATTTAAAGCATTTTGTAGGAGTTCTTTTAGAGTATTTAAGTGCTTTCCTGAGACGGCTATAGCAACATCGTCTGCATAAGCGATCGCCGTGCATCCTTCACCTTCCAGGATCATCAATAGTTCATTGACCACCAAATTCCAAAGAAGAGGGGATAGAACACCACCTTGCGGAGTGCCTCTACTGACAGATCTTCTTGCGGACACCTCACCCAGCTTTGAGTTGATAATCCGGCCATTGAGCAGTAGATTGATCAGTTCGCCAAGTGAGCTGTCGACATTCAGAGCTGAAAGCGCATCTGCTATCGCTGATGTATTGACATTGTTAAAAGCGCCTTCTATGTCAAGGAAGGCAACCATCGTATACTCCTTATGGAACAGGGAGTATTCGATATTACGTACTAAAGTGTGTAATGCCGTCTCCACTGATTTACCTTTGCAGTATGCGTGCTGGGCCGCAGACAGTAGTTTTTTATCGATACTGTTGCGTAAGTGGATATCAATCAGTCGTTCTAGTGTTTTTAAAAGGAATGATGATAGACTAATAGGTCTGAAATCTTTAGAATTTGTGTGGGAGCATTTACCTGCTTTGGGTATGAAGACAACTTTAACTTCTCTCCATATCTTTGGGATATAAACTAAATCGAGACAACTTTTGAAGATTGTCTGAAGCATCGGCAAGATTATGTCCGATGATTTCTGCAATTCGGCAGGTATTATGATGAGCCATGATCAGATCATTGGCATTTCTTCACTTGAAGATATCACAAATTGCAATTATCGCAGAAAAACGCGGCAGCGGATACCAGGTAAAAATGCCTTTCCTTTATTTAGCCTTATTTCCATGTCTCTAATAAATATTTTATTTCAATGCGAGATTCTAGTCTTCGAGATTTTTATTTGTAAGATTTGTTATTGCGAGATTTTAAAATTCTCTCAATCGTACCAATCCCCGAACAACCGATAAGCCGATAACCTCAAGCCACATTGTGGATATAAAACCTGCCTCTAATACAAGACGCTTTTATCTTCAGTCTCCTGTTTTTGAATATACCGATCTCGAAAGTTCTGACAAACCATAATGTAAAGGGCGATTTTTTAGAGGAACAAAGCTTTTAAGTAGGTATTGGAAATATAATTCTATGCCGTTACTGTTTAAGTATGACCTCGTTGAAATTGGCGCCACGGCTGGGTCAAAAACAGCTCAATTTTGAAGTCCAATTTTTCACATTTTATTCCGAACAGCTGATCGGGGCAATTTATTGTAAGTTAGTAGGTAGCTATTCATAGGAAAATTGGAATCTAAAAGTATCTAATGGAATTCAGCTTTCAGCTGTTCAATTGGTTTTGCTTAAAAAGCTTGCGAATTACATTGGTCCGAAAAATAAAAACTTATAAAAACCGAAAGGTTGTGAGATGCTATAGGCAGGCGTAGGGTCTTATACGGATTTGTTTTGCCAATCAGTTTTTTATTTATTATTTGCAAAACAAACTTTCCATGGCTGAAGCAATGAGAATTATTTTACTCATATGTAGATACAAACCCATTCTACCTCAGTTTTAACTCACTCGTAAGAGTCGGCAAATACATAATATACGAGTTTTAGGCATGAATCCATAAGCTAAATCAAAGTCACATTATTTCCACAGAAAAGCGTCTATAAATATAAATTGCTCTAATGATATTTCTGTCAACTTAATTTAACTGCAAATGAAATAAAATTGAAGTGCGCTTCGATAAAAATAGCTAAATGGCCAAATATAAATAATAGCGATAGAAGACTGACGCTGACCGCTGACGTAGTATTTTTAAACGCATTCGAAGCACTGAGCGGTGATGGTGTTTGTTGGTAAACATTAGATGGGGACAATTTTAATTAGTACAACATTAAATTTTTTTTTTGTAAAGGGTGTTCCATAACTTACGCAAAATGTAGTTTTGATAGAAAATACAGATTTTTAATTAGAAAGTTCACATTTCTTATTGATTCATAGATCATAGAGTATACTTAACCACCCCATCTATCCTCCTTTTAGGAGGATGACCTTCCTTTTTTAAACCAAAAATTTCAAAACCTCCTAACCTCCTTTCTAGCCCTAAATCCTCCTTTTACCCTCCAATCATCCTCCTTTCCTATTAAAATTTTAATATGAATTTTTTGAACGAAAAATCAATTCAAATTTGCACTTATGAAAGTATTGAAAAGAGAAACTCGAAAATAATAATTTAATAATTTGTATTACCTTGCTGCCGGAGCAGGACAATTTTTTGACACCACCACAATAGTCTGAAAATTATCAGAGGATAATTATTTAGCGCAATTTACATACGGCCTTAGGAAGCAATATTTATATGTCGCGCCTGGAATTCTATTCGTTCATCAAATTGCAGCCAAATATGCTTCGCCAAATGTCATCGAAAACAGAATCTAATGTGGCTAGCGACAAACAAACAGTTGACGAAGATGAATTTGAGGAAATGGACTCAGAATACGATACAGACAATGTAGGTATTTCGTATTCAGTTTTTTAATTGAAACTTATTTTAAAAATGTTTGTCATCAATAAATAATATTGATCCTTCTTTCATCCTCCTTTTGGAGAAAAAAAACCTCCTTTTTTTCAAAATTTGGAAGGAAAACGAAATTGAGATGGGATGGTTAAGTATACCTACTGTATATAGATTTGGGTTATGTATGGAAGAGCACATCGGATAAAGAGAGTTGAATGGATTTTGAAACAACTTGTTGTTTATTTTTCGAACAAAATCATCTTCAGTGATGAAGCTAATTTCCATGGTGATAGCATCGTTAATCGTCAACATTGTCGCATTTGGGGTTCAGAAAACCCACGAGTAATTGTTGAGAAACAAATGTATCCACAACGCGTGACTTTTTGGTGCGGATTTTGGGCTGGAGACATTGTCGGACCATTGTTCCGGACCACTCCACCAACGCCTTGAAAGAGGAAATTGGGAGGTTTGTTATCCCTAAATATGCATAGGTGCGTTCGCATTCGCACCCCTATTCAAAATTAAAAGGGTTATATTTTTATGACTTATTGTCGAAGGAAAATGAATTTCAGTGGGGCCCGAATCAAGACAACTGTTTTGAAAATGTAAAAAAACTACTTACGTCGAAACAGGTACTGGCACATTATGATCCAAACATTCCAGTCAAATTAATAGTAGATGCAGGTCCAAGAGGTCTAGCTGCAATATTGGTACATAAATATAGCAGCGGTATTCAACACCCTATATCGTTTGCTTCACAAAGATTATCAGATACAGAAACTAGATATTCGCATATAGAAAAGGAAGCTTTAGCGATTATGTTTGGGGTGAAAAAGTTTCACCAATAGGTATCTGTATGGTAGGATGTTTACATTGGTGTCGGACAATAAGCCGCTAATTTCAATTTTTGGGTCAAAAAAGAGGATACCGCCAATGTCGGCAAATCGCTTACAGCGTTATGCCATGTTTTTATCGGGGTACCAGTTCGACTTGGAATATGTAAACTCTAAGAATAACATAGCAGACTATTTATCGCGTTCACCTATAGATAATACAAGTAGAGAAAAACTTCATTCGGACGATGTGTGTCTTAGTTATCTAAAAGAGTGGGATGAAATTCCAGTGACTTTCGATGAGGTTAAAATAGCAACTGAAAAAGATGAACTACTGAAAAGAGTAACCCAATATATCAATGATGGTTGGCCGGGGTATGTAAAAGACGTTGATATAAAACCATACTTTTCCCGGAAAAACGAACTTTCTATCGAGTCAGGTTGCATATTTTGGGGTTACCGATTAGTGGTTCCCAATGTCTTGAGAAAGTCAGTAATTCACCAAATTCATGGAACCCACATGGGAATTGTCAAATCTAAAAGTTTAGCCCGCAGTTATTTTTGGTGGCCATTATTAGATAAAGAGATAGAAGAGGTCGTTAAATCATGTGAAAACTGTTTAATGTATCGGAATAATCCGAATAAAGCACCATTAGTTTGTTGGGAGTGGCCAGATGGGCCATGGCAAAGATTGCACCTCGATTTTATGGGACCAATTTTTAACAGGAAGTTATTGGTAATAAGTGATGCGTACAGCAAATGGCTCGAATGTCTCGACATGGGCGATAATATTTCCAGTGGCAACACCATTAAACATCTTCGTCCACTTTTCTCTCGGTTCGGTATACCTAAAGTAATAGTAACTGATAATGGTACCTCATTTGTTTCTGCTGAATTTGAAGATTACTTATCGAAAAATAAAATTCTTCATATAACAAGTCCGGTTGGTCATCCTGCTACTAATGGACAAGCCGAAAACGGTGTTAAGATATGTAAGCTTGCAATAAAAAGAGCTTTGCATTTAAAAAAATCGTCAGTAGAATTAAATCTAGAATCATTTTTACTAGATTATCGTAACTCCATTCACAGCACTACAGGTATGTCACCGGCTATGATGATGCTTAACAGGAATATAAGAAACAGATTTGATATTATAAATCCTCTTAAAAATAGGAAAAGCCAGAAGTTTACTAGGTATGAAAATGTTAGATCCAGAGTAGGTATTATGCAGGAAAAACAACAAAAATATTGTAAAGGATCAAATACTAAACAATTTAAAATTGGAGATAGCGTTTTAGCCAAGGATTATTCAATTCCAGGCAAACAAACCTGGTCTAAAGGAAGAATTAAACAGGTGATAGGAAGACGCTACTATTTGGTTGAAATGTTTAATAAACAAAATATGATTTGGAAAAGACATTCTAATCAATTAAATGCATGCATTGTGGATAATTGTAACGGTTATACACCTAGTTTAGTAGTTGATCCTGTAGCAAAAATGCACAAGTTTAGAGATAGTAATCAAGCAATAAGTTTTGAAAATAATGAAACTGAAGATGAATTCGAAATCAAAGAAACATATAATAATGTACAACATGAAAATAATAAAATTACAGAAGAGAATCAAAATAAAGACGGAGAATCTAATCAAGATAATAAATGTGTTAAAAATAGTAGGAAAATAGATTGGAAACAATTTCAGGACGCGAATAGATATCCAAAAAGGCACTTAAAAATATTAAAATGAATATCTATCTATTAAATTAAAAATTAAAAAAAAAAAAATAAAAAATCAATTAATTTTGAATTTGAGGGGGATATTGTAGTATGCGTAGTATATACTAGTATTCAACTGTGCCTATAAATGTATACGTATATTAATAGTATAAGCACAGCTTAGTACTGTTAATCTCTCTCTAAGAACTACTACAAATTAGTCAGTTGCGATCTGGTTTGCGACCAAAGAACATCGCTTTTAGTCATAAGCTTATAATACGGATTGTAATAAATATTGAAGTCGACGACAGTGCGTTTTATTTCAAGTGTAGACATTACAAAAATAAAAGTTGTTATTTTTGAAGTGTGGCATGCCATGACTTTTATTTATTTCGTTATTACTTTATACCTGAATTTCTCTCTCCGAACCGGAGTGTAGATATCGTGGTCACTGGGGTGTGCTGGCATCCCATTATGTGTTAATGTAATTTAATTTTCAAAAGTTAAGTGAATATTTTTTTTTTTTTTTTTGAATTTTTGGAACCCTAGCCAGGTTAAGTTAATGAATCATTTTAGAATTACATACATTACTAAATATTCCACAATTGCAGAACTTCAAACGTATTCCATTATTTGCACAATATGTCTCGAAATAGAGTTATTAACGATGAGGACGAGATAAGGCAACTCCTTTTGGAAGTCGACGTCGGTTACGATCTAGACATAGATAGAGATGAAGAAGTGTATTAGAAGCTTTAATTAAAAATACTAATATCGAGATCAGCAACCAACGTCAAAAAAAGTGTTCCATCAGCCGATTCTCCATCGCCTTCAACGTCTGCTCAACCTCCAACTTCCGGATGCATGGTCGACACAACAGAAGAAGAGATCCGTGCCGTCATTGGTTTACTCTACATTGCTGGAGTGCGAAAGAAGGGTCGTAGGAACACCAGAGACATGTGGACTACAAAGTGCTCACCGATATTCCAGGCTATAATTGGGCTCAATAGGTTTGAATTCTTAATTAATTGCATCCGATTCGATGATAGGGTAACGAAATTTCACTCGGATAAACTGGGCGCAGTCCAATTCCTTTGGGAAACATTTGCCTCTGAAACAGCTTTTGGGATTCAGAGGAAAATTGTCATTTTCAAATGTATATTCCTTCGAAGCCATATAAGATAAGTAATAAAAATTATAACGATGTGTGATTCTCGCACATATTATTTATGGTGGCTGGCATTCCTTACAGTGGGAAAGAAGAAAGAAGATCAAATGAACTGATTCTGCTGCAGTTGGACGGTCAAATTAGTGAAAGCATTCAAGGTACGGGAAGAAATTTTACCATGGACAATTGGTTCAGTTAGTTGAAACAATGCTAACGCAGCATAATCTTACTGTAGTCGGAACGTTGCGAAAAAACAAAGTTGAAGTGCCACCATCCTTCTTACCCAACCGAAAGAAAGAAGTACTCTCTTGTCTCTTCTCAATTTGCTTTCAAAGATAAACTAACCTTGGTTTCCTTTACTCCGAAAAAAGGAACAGGAGTTCTGCTGGCATCTTCCCTTCATAAAACTAACGAGGTTAATTCGGAGACAACAAAACCCGAGATCATCGAGTTTTACAACCAGACAAAAGGTGGAGTCGACACGTTGAATCAGCTGCCTCATAATTACTCCTTTGTCAGATAGACTCGTAGCCGTAGGTGGCCTATGAGATATTTTTATGGTATGCTCGATCAGGCGGGAATCAATTCAATGGTTCTATATTCGATGGGAAACAATTATAAAAATAAAAGCTAGGTATAAGAGGAACATCTTTTTGCATAATTTAGGTATGTCTTTGGCAAAACCATACATGCAAAAGCGGTTGGAACAAACTATCCACAGTCATTTGAGAGGCGATCCAAAGCATTGCGAGGATCTTTTATTAAGGGAAACTCAATAGAAGATTGCAAAGCAGGGAAGGTGCTTTTTATGTCCTTGAACACGAGATAAAAAGACGAAAACAAAGGCACATTTACCCAGCCCGCCGCTGCAAAGTATGTCATAGCTGTCTACATGCTGAAAAAAAAGGATTAAAAATATGCGGGTAAGACTTACAAAATTAAAACTTTTTAAATATACTTACGTTGCCATATTATGTCTCCTGTCAGAAACAGGAACAAATTTGGAAGTTTCAAGCTTATAAAGCTACATTTTCTGAAATTTTTTGAAGCACCAATATGATCACACCACTTAAAAAAAGGATTAAAAATATGCGGGGACTTACAAAATCAAAACTTGTTAAATATACTTACGTTGCCATATAGCGTAACGACTACAATTATTGGCACCCCCAATTTTTGACCCAACTATTGGCACCCCATCATTCAACAGTGATTTTCTCAATAACCCTTCGTTCGAATAAGTCAATTTATTTTTTATTTTGAATTTGCACATTTTTCTCATATTTCTGTGTCTTTAGTTTGGAGACATTCCTTTCCGTTTCTCTTTTATAAGTGAAAGTAAAATCACGTGCGACAAAAAAAATAAAACTTCAAAATTTTCAATGTTTTGGTTAAGGACGTATAATTTTGTAAGTTTTTTTTCACTACTTCCTTTTATATTTTTTAATGAAAACTTGGTTTAGCTATTTACTATAAGAATGCATTAAATAAGTCGTTTGTAAATATATTTTGTTAAAAATGTTATTGTTTTATTAATAAAAGGGGTGCCAATAATTGGGTTAAAAAAAAAAACAGGAGTTTAATTATTGGCAGGGGGGTGCCAATAATTACATCCTATGTAGCTACAATTATTGGCACTGCCAATAGTTGTACTTTTGTGAGTGCCAATAGTTGTAGGTATCATGCAACCGTTATTCATTGATTTGTGTGGTAAATGCGTTTTTCTGCACCAA
Source organism: Cheilosia scutellata (assembly GCA_955612985.1). Classification (NCBI taxonomy): domain Eukaryota; kingdom Metazoa; phylum Arthropoda; class Insecta; order Diptera; family Syrphidae; genus Cheilosia; species Cheilosia scutellata. Next base: position 93,445,047 of record OY015312.1, read on the forward strand.
TTTCCGGTTTCTTCAGAGCAAAAAAATCTAACATCTTGTATGATATCCATAGGTACATATTGCTTAACAGTAAATTTAGGTTGTCTTTTTTGAAAAATACATACTATTTTACTTTTACTTTCTTCTTAAATTCTACAATGATTTAAATAATATTAAAAACAAATTTTTGTTTGTTTCCTTTAAAAAATATTAATTTTATAATACTTATTTAAATTAATTAAATTTCCAACGAAGAAAATAATATTTTTTGTTTATTTGCCTTAGGAAATGATGTTTTTCTGTTTTAAAGAGTCCCAATAATTGTAGTTTTTGGGTGCCAATAATTGTGGTTTTTTGTAAGCTTTTACTAAATTGGCATTTTAAATTACGCTATGTCTCCTTTCGGAAACAAGAAACAATTTGGAAGTTTCAAGCTTAAAAAAGCTACATTTTCTGAAATTTGTTTAAGCACCATTATGATCACACCACTTAAAAACCTCTGTGTTTAGTTTTTCTTAATTATTAAGGCTGCAAATGAAATGATTTTTTTTGATAATTTAGTTAATGCATTATTTTAAAATAAAATAAATAAATTTTATAAGATTGTATTATAAGTTGCTGGTATTTACAGCCCAAAGTACTGGGGTGCTTAGGAACCCCATATGTGTTAACGTTATTCAAAAACCCTTATGCATTCTTGGGTTAGATAATGAAACTCAGCCACATTTATGCGAAACGGTCATAAAAATTTTTAACAAAAGAGTAGGTACGTACATATAACATTTTCCGTGAATTATGGGACACCCTTTACTTGTGCGCATTTACTTCACATGTAATAAATCGCTGCTGCCATCTATCAAAGAGTATCGCTAGATATACATAGGGAAGCAATAAGTCTTCTATAAATAATTGTCACTCTTGCCTGTACGTACCGTAGAATGTCACTTTCGACAATTATGACATGCGGCATATGAATATACAGTTGTATTGATTTTATTTTCATCTGAATATTGCATGGCGCCAGTGACGTTTGTTTATATTTGCAACAACCATCTAGCATGACTGCATGACCAAAGACGACTCAAATCTTTATGCACTCTCAGGGTCACTCATATTTATATAAATGTATCTCAAAGTTAATTCTTAGTATTATCTATTTTATTAAGCACATCATCACGATATTCTTTGATGCAGAGTACATTCTTCCCGCAATTTAGGTGCTGTAAATAAATAATTTCAAATGTAAAGCAAAATATTAAGTGCGAGGGGCTTCTATAAGATTGAAAGGGAAATCTGTACCTAGATCTATTGCAAGATTAATTATGTATTGCATTGGCCAACTAGGGGTACAATTATGACCAAAATATACACTCTACAAACCAAAAGAATAATAAATTATATAAAACAAAGTTGCATACGTAAGACCGCCCAAAACTTGAGAAGGGATCGTCCGATTTGAGCTACAATTTTTTTGTTGTGTTTGTCTCCGCCCAAATAAACTACACATAGGGGTGAGAAAATTGGTAAACCGATTTTTCATACATTTTGCACGGGGAATGTTCTTTTTAAAGTTCCGATTCCATATGGAGGAACCTTATTCTATTCGCTACGGTGTCTGTCCGAATCCACTAAGCCAATTTTGTTCCCAGGTCTATCTCAAGAATTAATTAACGTAGGTATAGAAGGCTGAAATTTACACATAACATCAGGTACAACCTCTAATTAAACGACAAATACCAATTTAGCGATACATTGATTGATTTTGGAGTAATACGTAATTTAGTGAAAAAAATATTTTTCTTCATACAAAAAGCGGTGTCATTTTGTTCCTAGGTCTATATCAAGAATTAATTGACGTAGAAGGCTGACATTTGCACACAACATCATGTATAACTAACGTGACCAACTCTTTGACAGGTCAGCGCTGTAAAACCGAGATCGAAAAACTGTACCATTTTAACAGCGAATTGTATGTTTTTTTTTAACTATTCAAATGACATTTCTAAGACAAGGCGCTCACCGAAGTGGTGCGGTAGTGGCGTGCCACCAAGTGGCAGGTGGCATAGGAGTGGTGACCTGATGAAATGGCGGCGAAGTACTATGAAAGTGATTTAACACACACTGAAGAGGCAAACAACGTATGGTGCTACCGTTTCATTAGTTCTTAAATTCTTGGTCGTTTCGCATGTTTTTAGTTTCCGTGTAAACAGATATATGCAGTTATAATGCCAAAATCCACGTCGATCGTAACCAGCCTCTACACCTGCCACTTAAACACAACGCCACTGACACATCACTTCGATGCGCGCCTTGTCTTGTTTACGCATTTTTACTCAATGTCGTTCCTTAACTTGAAAAATTCGTTAAAGAAAAATTGGCTCGAGACAGCCCCTCCTTTACTCGTGGAGTAAATTCGCTAGGTACCTACCTAATATTTTTTTCATGTGGAAAAACTGTATAATGCTGTATTCTCATGCTTTCGCTGTATATGTTTTTCTGACAATTTCGCGCTGTATCGACTGACTGAAAAACTGTAGTATACAGCGAAAAACTGTACAGTTGGTCACTTTATGTATAACCTCTAAACGACAAATACCAATGGCAATAATACGTTCCCATTCAACGCTTCGGGTATTACACTCCAGGGCAGTATAGCCAATGGGCCTTACCAATAATCATTTCTAATCTTCAGCTTAAATATTTTGACGGTCACTGGACACTAGAAATGGTTATATGTAACGCGGAATATGTGTTTTGTGGCGACATTCGCAAGATATAGAGGAAATGTTGCTCTCCAGAAAATAGATAGGTAAATACGTACGTAATCTATTTCACTCCCGGAATTTGAAACTGCATTTGAACTTAAAAGTTAAAAAATTGCAGTTCCTATCACTGCGAAAAAGTCTATAATCCATGTAAGCGATACATACTAATGTCTTTAATTTTCGGGGAAAACCACACTCAACCTGGGAGCGTTTTGAACGCATTGAAAGCGTTCGCTTAATATTTTCTACAGCGCTGCTTCGTAGACAAGTTGCTTTGCTGCATGGACGCAGTTTTTTGCGATTGCAGCAGTTTAACGTTAAATCTCCTTATTCCTCCTATTTCTTCGTTGTTGGGTTCGTATCGTACCTTGGCTGCAAAAATGCCAAATACGTATAGGTACCTATCTAAATAATTAGAAAACCCAAAAATAATTCAAATCGGTTAATACTCGTTAACATTATTTTCAATAATTATTGTTCATTGTGAAAAGGCAAAACTGCAGGAATACAAAACTACATAAAATATATTATTCCTCGCGGTCGCGACAATGAACTAACTTCTTTAAAAAAAAAAAATTAATATTCCAACGCCAACCCAACAAAACACATTAAGCCATGTCCTCTTTTGAATCAAATTAGTTCACGAATAAGGAGCACGAGTACACAAAACAGAAGCGCTGACAGCAACTGTCGCCATTCACCCACTCGAATTGCAGCTTTCTACTAAATTGCAAAGGGGAAAAGAGAGCAATCCTAAGCCACCCGCAATACTCGTAACTACAGGATTATTATAGCACTATGAACCAAGAGTTCAAAAAGGAGTCAGAACAACAAGAGTAGTATACCTAAGAGTTCTATGCGGGCAATGTGCAACTGGAGCAAATTGTTAGGAAAGTTAAATGTGTATATTTATTCCAGCTTTACAGATATTTCTATATACTTACAAACGGTCCTTTCAATGACATTTCAACACAAATGCTCCTCTTTTTCTTGGCATCTGTTGAATATGGTTTTAATTCTGTATATACATATACAACTTTCTTATAGTAATCGATTCTCGAGCTAAAAACTTTTATAATAATATACCGACATTCTACTAAAACTAAATATTTATTCACATAATTTGTCATATAGGACGAGGTTTTCTTCTACACGGCAGAGTACCCGAATACCTATTTGAGGAAAATTTTCTTCCTATTTCTTGAAAGCTTATAAAACTGGAAGTGTAGTTTCTAATTCGGTAAGCATTATGTAGATATAAAATTTACATATATTGCTCACGAATGGTTGCACCGATTTCGATTGTAATAATTATTTCTCAAAGAAGCTTCCTGTGAGAGCCTAGGCGATTAAAGCCTGAGAGGACCTACCTTACCTACTAAGATATTTAGTCTAGTAGAAGGGTTTCTACTTTCTTTTTAAACAAACATCAGTAGTTGTCTAACGGCCATATTATGACTATCAAATATCAATCATTTGATATGTACTTGATAAGATCTATTAATTTATTGATAACTTATGGTATTATGAGTATCAATTGATAAATTTTACCCCATTGTGAATACTTATCAAAATTTCATCGAGAATGGGTTCTGTTTTGACGTTTGACGTTTCTGATTTGTAGTTGGTTTTTGTTTTATGGGTGACGACTAGTTTTGGTTGAATAATGTTGTTTTTTAAACAAAAGTCGCTTTTTTCGCAAATCCAAAGAACGACCAACACTGTTGATTGTGCGATGCCAATGTTAAAGTTATTCCCAACGCTCAGTTGATAGCTTCGTTATTGAGCAAATAATTTTAAAATCGCTGCTACTCGTAGGATGACATTTAGGATGTCTACCGAAGACATTTCGCTCTAAAGTCGTTATTTACAGTAAAAACGAGGATATACATTTTTTAATTTGATGCACCGTGTACCGAATATTTGATACGTATCAACGAGAAATTTGTGGTTGATAGAAAATTTGATGAATATCAATTTTTTTGACAATCGTAATACCAAGTTTATCGATAAAACTATCCACAATAGATCTTAAATCTAATACAATTCACAATTCATCAAAAATGTTGATAGGTTGATAACCATAATACCGATTCATCATTTTGTTGATACGTATCAATTATTATCAAAAAATATCGTTTTGATATTTGATAGCCATAATAGGGCTGTAAGATGACTAAGGCGGCGCGCGGTTATTTGGCAACAAGCGGGAGCAGGCGCGAGCTCGCGCTTTGAATTAAATGCATTTTATCAGAGCATTCTGGTTATGAAACAACTTTTTACAAGCGCGAGCTCGTGCTTTTAAATTTTCAGCAGTGGGTTGAATTACAATTACAAGCACGATATTGATACCAACCGAATATGGATAATGAGAAATTAATGTCGAATTTGGGAAACCACGTTGTCTGTTGAACAAGCAAACAAAATAATAATAAGGCCAGAAAAACAAGATTGGTTTTCCTTTTCGTATAAATTTGACTTTATTTTATTATGTTAGCTGTATTCATCAGGCTTTTCTCGTGCCCAGAAATAGTATTGTTGTCTGTTGTCTATCAGGACAATCGTAAAATTGTAAAATTTGAAACATTATGCATAGTTATTATAAAAAGTCGCCTATGTCCTTCTTCATCTTCAGGTACCAGACTCTCTTCATAGGCTTGTCGTAATTTTTTTTTATGGGATATCGTACCGCCTGTTGCGCCGCCTATTTTTTATTTTTTTTTTTTATCGTACATTTTTTGTTTTTAAATTCATATTTCAACTGCACACTTTCAGTTTATAAAACTCCTTCGCCTAAAAATAGAGACATATTGATATTATGCACTTCACTAAAATCAAATAGAAACTGAAGCCATAACTAACTATAGTTCAATAAGACATGTAGACCGGATGAAAGAAATATACCAATCCGACTGGTTGGCGAAACTGAAAACTGCAATACCCTTCGCTTGTGCCCGTATCTGCGGGTACGCTTAATAAAATTTAGATATAGGAAACAAAACGTTGGTTTTGGTAGTCATATTTTCGGAATTTTTATTCTAAGTATAATATCCGAGAGAGATATTATGACCATTTTACCGATAGTCAAACCGCGATTGGAATAAAGGGTTACTGTTGTTATTCTGCAGTTGATCCATTTAATAAAGCAACAGACGGATCTGCGTTTCTTGTGAAAGAAACAAGTAAACACGACGAACACTCGAAGATCGAAGAAGAATAGATGCAAGCTGTTAACTATTAACGTTCACTTGTCAAGAAAGTTGAAATACCAAGTATTGGCCTAGTCGGCGCTTTTATACCCTCCACTGCATACAAGTCATGCAAAATATTACTTACTTACTTAAGGTGGCGCTACAGTCCGGGGTGGACCTGGGCCTCAACCAACAAGCGTCTCCAGCCAGCACGATCTTTGGCCAGCTGTCTCCAGTTTCGCACGCTAAGTTGGTTGAGGTCCCCTTCCACTTGCGTGCGCCACCTGAGTCGCGGTCTTCCTCTACTGCGCCGTCCCTCGGGTGTGGATTCGAAGATCTTCCGGGCCGGAGCATTCACTTCCATTCGCTCTACATGACCCAGCCACCGCAGTCGTTGGACCTTCACTCTTCTGGCTAGGTCGATGTCGCTGTACAGCCCGTACAGTTCGTCGTTGTATCTCCTCCTCCATTCACCGTCTATGCAGACGGGACCGAAAATTACTCGAAGAATTTTCCTCTCAAAGCAACCAAGAGAAAGCTCATCCGCTTTTGATAGAGTCCATGCCTCTGCACCATAAAGTAGGACTGGGATGATTAAGGTCTTATAAAGGGTCACTTTAGTTGTTCGAGAGAGGGCTTTGCTACTCAATTGCTTTCTTAGCCCAAAGAAACAGCGATTGGCAAGAGTTATTCTTCGCTTAATCTCAGCGCTGATGTCATTGTCTGAGTTCATAGCGGAGCCTAGGTAGACAAAGTCCTTTACTACCTCAAAGTTATATCTGTCTATAGTGACATTCTGTCCAAGACGTCGGTGTTGGGTGTCCTTTCTTGATGACAGCATATACTTTGTCTTGCCCTCATTGATCGCCAAACCCATCTTCGCCGCCTTCGTCTCAATGCTCACGAACGCGCCAGTGACATCACGCTGCGTTCTGCCGATTATGTCGATGTCGTCGGCGTAGGCGAGTAGGTGGACGGACTTTTGAAAGATAGTGCCTCTGGTGTTAGCGTTTGAGTTTTGCACTATTCTTTCAAGAACGATGTTGAAGAAGTCACATGACAGCGCATCGCCTTGTCTAAATCCTTTTTTGACATCGAAGGTCTCGGTGAGTTCTTTACCGACCTTGATGGAGCAGCGTGCATTCTCCATTGTCATCCTGCACAGACGGACGAGTTTGGCAGGGATGCCAAAACTAGACATTGCTCTGTATAGCTCGTCTCTATAAATGCTGTCATAGGCGGCCTTAAAATCGATGAAAAGATGGTGGGTATCGATTTGGACTTCCTGGGTTTTTTCCAAGATCTGCCGCAGTGTGAATATTTGGTCGATGGTAGACTTTCCTGGCCTGAAGCCACACTGATAGGGACCAATCAGGTTGTTGACGAAAGGCTTCAGGCGTTCACACAACACGGCAGATAGGATCTTGTAGGCGATGTTAAGAAGACTAATCCCTCTGTAGTTGGCGCAGTTCAGAGGGTCTCCTTTCTTGAGGATCGGGCAAACAATGATGAGGTTCCATTCATCGGGCATACTTTCCTCCGACCATATTTTACAGATGAGTTGGTGCATACTCCTAACCAAGTCATCGCCTGCGGCTTTGAACAGCTCGGCAGTTAGGCCATCTGCTCCAGCGGCTTTGTTGGACTTAAGCTTAGATATGGCTATCTTCACTTCGTCCAGGTCGGGTGGACGGAATTGTTGGTCTTCATCGTCCAGGTTGAATGGTTCATTCTGCCTGACAGCGGTATTTAGTTCGTCATCGCCGTTAAACAGTCTGCAGAAGTAGTTTTTCCATATCCTCAGCATCGACTGCGATTCTACTATGATGTTCCCTTGCTCGTCCTTGCAGGCTTCGGTTCGGGCTCTGTAGCCTGGGCAGCTTCTTTTTACCCTTTGGTAAAACTTCCGAACCTCATTCCTGTTGTAGCATCTCTCTATTTCCTCGATCGCGCGCTTCTCGTGCTCTTTCTTTTTTCTCCTGAGAAGCCGGTGTTCGTCTCTTCTTTTCTGCGCGTAGAGCTCACGAGCAGCTCTGGTCCTTCTTTGCAGCGCCGCTTTGTATGCCTCTTGTTTCGCTGCATGTGCTTGCCGGCACTCGTCGTCGAACCAGGGGTTTCGTTGTGGTGGTCGTGTGCAGCGTTACCGATGGACGACTTTAGTCGCCATTTGGCGACTTTTTTGATCTTTGGGCCCCCGGCGACGACTTTTCAAAAATTCTCTCTTTTGGCTCCTTTTTACAACATTGGCGACTTTCGGGCGACTATTTCCATAAAAGAAATCCTAAAAACTGTTGAACAACTCAAACAAATATGCTCTGTATCCATATAGTTAACCCATTTCAATATGATTCCACTGTTCAGCGCCAAGTTAAGTATGGTTTGTTTTACTTCTTCTCCCTCATTATTGCATCTTTGATTATGCAAACCAAACCTTCACTGAATAAAAATTGTGGAAAGGAGTTTTAAGTGATGAACGTTTTGTTAACTATTTTAAAGAACCAAATGTGAAAGAATTTTGGTTTAATTTAAATTAGATTTTTTGAATGGAATGATCTCAGCGAAATGTTTTATGAAAAGGAGGAAAAAGTGGCTAAAATAGTAATTTTTAGCAATTTTCAAAAAATCATAAAAAATATTAGCGAAGAGATTTTTGAAAAAATTGTTTTGCTGTCATTATTAGAATTGTTTGAAAAAACTTTTTGCATCAAAACATTTATTTTTTGGCCGAGGAAAAAAGTCAAAATAGTAGACTTTTACAAAATTTCTAAATTTTCAATGGGTACTTAATGGGTTAAGACAAGTTTTGTATCATTCAAACGGAATTTACATGACCTTTCCACTGATGCCAACATTTACATGAAGTAAGTTCAAATTATGATTAGAATTAACTTTAGTTTTGTCTTTTGTCAAAATACTTATGACCACCATTGTACTTACTCTGCCTCAGAGTAGTGCGTGTTCCACTGAGAATCTTACTAGTTCTTACTCAACGAATTTCTGGTACTAAGAAAAGAATTGAAAAAGCTGTCAGGCACTTGACAATTGACAGATGATTTAAAATTTGTCGTCCTATTTGGCATATGCAAGCAATTACTATTCGCTTTTGTGGTTTGACTTCATCAAAAAGATGTTCGATTAATACCGAATAACTTTCGCGCGCTAATATTGCTAACAAATTAGGAAATTATTCGCCTTTATCAGACATTTTAAAGACTTTTCACCACTGCAATTTATGAATTGACAAACAAAAAGGTCACATCATATACTGCAATTTACGGAAAAACAAAATGCATCTGTCATTATTTTTAGATTAGGTACTACAAAAGCGTTCCCTAACTTTTTCGTAAGTTTCTCTCTCTGAGAAAGACTTTATCCCCACTGACATTTTGACAGTCTTTTCCATTCTTATTACAAAAGTAAAGAAAATACCTAATGAACATGTTTCGTAGAAAATACATCGAGTATTAAGTTTTATTTGTATGAGGCCCCTTTTTGAACTCTTGGCGACTTTTTTTGGCGACTTTATCATTTTGGCCATCGGTAACGCTGGTCGTGTGAAACCAAGCACATCAGAGGCGGCGTCTCTGATGGCTTTTTGGCAATGTTGCCACTGGTCTTCAATGCTTGATGCTGGCTGCATAGAACCTCTTGAGAGATTTAGAGAGACTAGATCGGAGAAGGATCTGGTGATCTCTTGCGATTTTAGCCGTCCGACGTCAAACTTCCTCACAGTATTTACTTGTCTTGGCGGTGTTCGGGATATCCGAAGGCGTACCTTGGCTACGACAAGGTAGTGGTCCGAGTCAATGTTCGCTCCTCGAAACGTTCGGACATCCATAATACTGGAGGAGTGTCTTGCGTCGATCGCAATGTGGTCAATCTGGTTGACGGTTGATTGATCGGGAGATCTCCATGTGCCTTTGTGAATATCGAGATGCGGGAACCGCGTACTTGCTATGACACCATTTCGCCCCGCCGCGAAGTCGATCAGCCTAAATCCGTTATCGGAGGTGGTGTCGTGTAGGCTGTACCTTCCGACAGTACTACCAAAGATGCCCTCTCTTCCTATCTTTGCATTAAAATCACCTAGGACGATTTTAATGTCATAGTTAGGGCATTGCTCGTACGTCTTGTCTAAGAGCTCGTAGAATCTTTCTTTGGTGTCGTCGTCTTTCTCCTCCGTGGGGGCATGGGCGCATATTAGGCTAATGTTGGCGAATTTAGCCTTGATGCGGATTGTCGCGAGGCGCTCGTTCACACAGCTGAAACTTAAGACTTCTTGCCTAAGTCTGCCTCCAACGACGAAACCACATCCAAATAAGCGCTGTTTTTGCTGCCGATAGCAGTCGCCATAATAGATATCGCAGTTTTTCATCCTCTTCTTGCCCGGTCCATCCCATCGCACTTCTTGGATGGCGGTTAGGTCTGCTTTATAGCAGTTCAGGGCCTCCGCTAGTTGTTCGGCTGCACGTGGTCTGTTAAGGGACCTAACATTCCAAGTGCAGATCCGAAATTCGTTGTCCTTTATTCGTTTGCCAGGTTCGTCAACAGTAAAATCATCCGTATCCGAGGCTTGTTGTCGTTTCGGAACTATTGTTGTTTTCCGCAGTCGGGCAGTTACCCCGGCGTACAACCCTCAACCTGGAGGGCCAGGCCCTTTGTTGGACCCCTTGGACGAAAGGGGCCGGATTCCTCCGGTGTCAGTAACCCACTTCGGGGATGTGAGAGCTGCCGTTGGCCCATAAAGGGTTCATCCGCCACCATCTCTATTTCAGGACCCTGACTAGTCATGAAAAATCCTCACTGACCTCAGCTTCAAATACGTCAAAGTAGCTCAAGTAAGGTAACTGTCATCTTGACTGTTGACGACACCGTTGATTCAGTCTAGTGAATTCATCCGCCGTACGTCCTCTTTCTGAGGGGCTCATGTAAGACTTCTGAGACTCGTTCAGTCAGTCATTCCGACAGAGCATTATAGTGTTGCTATTTTCTTCGTGTTCAACACTTGCGCTTATAAGTTTAGCAAGCCAAGCCCGGAAGGGCGAGGCCAGTACCCGGTGGTTACCACGCGGAGGTAAAATAAGCACAATTGATGTGTATGAAAAAGTTACAACAGCTGGGCACCGCCAAGTTGATGCCAGTCAGCGCCTACCCGATTCATACACACCCAACCACCAAAATATTAGGTATGTGAATTAGTACGTACACAACAAAAAATTATTCTTAAAGAGTCTCATCGCTCATACCAATAGAAGAGGCCCGGCATTGAGTGGTCGCTCAACAATTATGGATTAGAGCGAAACCCTCGACTATTCGATATGTGCATAGGATTGCTATAGGATTATAAAAAAGGCACCTGAAACCAAAAAAGTTTGTTTGGTCACTTCCTTAGGTGTACCACAAGCGATTGATAAGGTTTGGTTCCAAGGAATAGAATGTAAATTTAAATTGAAAAATTGCATTCTAAGATACATTTATATGAATAACGAAACGACAGGTGTACTACCGGGCAGTGTGTAATGGGGCCAGTTTTGTATCTTTTCTTTACAGAGACTCACCTGCACAAGAAGAAGCTAGACTTGTCACTTTTGCTGAACACAGTAATAAAAAAGAGTATCGCATGAACAAAGATCCGTAAAGTCTATAAGTGACTGGACGATTAATAATTATTATTAACTAAAACGAGACGTGAAATAATAAGAAAAATAAAGTAAATTTAAATAATTTCGGAACCATCCAATGGGCTATTATCTCACCAACAATTCGCTATAATATATCAAATTAGAATAATTTACTAAATGAGTTTTAACTCTTTGGTATATAAAATGGGAGGTGGTTTTAGTAAGTAGCTGGTCCCACACTAGATTTCAATATTTCCATCGACCCTCGAAAAAAGCGCGAGTAAATCAATTACCTCTTAACAAAATGCCGGGACAATTCCATATTGCTACCTCATTTGCTAACGATATAGGGACATTTCAAGTAATTGCACCGCGTGGCGGACAAACTTTCACTTATTAGAAGATCTTACACTAACATCAAATCTACAACAGCTGGAATACAAAAGTCAAATGCATTTATCAGCTTAATACAGTAGTCTCTCGTTATCGTGAACACCGGTTAACGTGAACACTCGATAACGTGAACAGATTTTTTTGAACATTGACATCTCTAAAAAGTGAAGAAATCATGAACACTCTAAAACATGAACAACAATTTCTCCTTCAAATATGTAATTGTTAAATTCAAGCAAGATGCAATTTAAAATTTGTTTTTCTTGGTAAATCATCGTATTGTACAGTTTTTAGGTAGCTACAAGACATTTCTTGGTCTGCTCCTAGTTGTCCTTTGCATTAATTGTTATTGATTGTTTTGTCTGCTCGGTTTTCGCTTGTACGAATGCAAATGGTTTGCACAAGTTGAAGTCATAAGTTATTGGAAAATATCAAAAATCACGTTCATTTAAAAATGTTAACTGTCCAGAAGACTACAAGAGTTCAAAATCGTTCTGGATGACGGCCATATTCAAAGACTGATTTCATGAATCATTTGCACCACAAGCATGTAAAACTAAAAAAATTCACTTACCTATAGATTACTAGTACAACTAGATCTGTTTTTCTAGGTTACGTCATTTATAGAAAATCATAATCTACCAGTGAAGGCTCTTCTGCTGTTGGACAAACCTCCATCGTATCCTGCAGAAAATGAGCTAACGACAGATGATAAATGTATTACTTTTATGTTTATGCTCCCAAACGTTACTCCGTTAATCCAACCCATGGATCAAAATGCCATAAGAATAACAAAGCTTTACTAGTCTACTAGTCTAAAATAAATAAAAATACACAAATTTTTAAATTCCTACTGTGGGATTGTCCTATACTTTTGGTAAAATTCAACCTTCGCAAACGTGAACTCTCTCGCAAACGTGAACTGGCTTGGTTTTTAATTGTTCACGTTATCGAGAGTCTACTGTAGTAGGTGTAATTGCCGGACACTGGGATACTCTCAGACTAGGTAATTTCCCTTGTAAATTATTTTAAAATATACACATTATGTAGTTAGTTAGATTTGTATGTACCTACCTGAATTTAATTTTTTTTTAAATGTATGATTCCTAATGGAATGTACGTGTTTTAATCGGAAGCCAAATAAGCTTAACGCCCTATCTAAAGAGCCTGTCATTTGGGAATTAACTTAAAATTAATTGGCTGATTGCCACATAATACACAAGACAGACAGTGCTTCCATAATCAGCACCTACGCTCATGAAAATAAATTATGTCTTCTAAAATCTAAAGAAAAGCAACAGAGGTGATGTATTTAAAAAAAAGACCCTCGCCAAACGCTTCCATAGAACGAGTTTTCAAGGAAAAAAAATCATTCTTTTTGATGAATTAAATTTTAAATTGTCTGCGTAAAGCGGGAAAGTGAAATGCAGCGACCATATAGATTTGATGATAAACATTGGAGTGTAAAGAATTTAGAAGATTCTCCAGAGACATTTTGTCGTTCGTGCATGGCATATTCATTTTCGTAAACGTTCCTGTATATAAATCGGGTGGGACAATCAGAGTTTCTTGACACCATCTGTTTGGTTTACTTTTTATAATGTCATGTAAATTATGACGTATGACACTAGGGAATATGCCACAAGGTGGAGTTTTAATATATTGTTCTTTTTTTTTCACCGATATAGATATAGAATAATAATTGCTGTAACTTTTATGGTTAATGAAGAAAAATCGATATAATATCCACAGATATTTAGCATACTTAACCAAACAGTTAATTTGGTTTATCTCACCAACTCTGTAGCATTAATAGTTCTTAAGATACAGGCTTCAAAAATCCTGTGGATCCTGTGGTGCATACCTACTCTGGGAAAAGTCGAAAACTTCAGAATTTGCATACAGCAGGCGTGGTATCCTCCTACTTTTGAAAATAGGTTATTATTTATTTGGGCCACTTCCGATTATCGTTAAGTACTTATTGAAAAACATAAATGTAAAAATGAGCGAAGAGAAAATTAAGTTATTTACTTAAATTGTCAGTCTTTAGTTCGGTGTTTGTTCCAAGTTCCAACTCTTATTTATGGACATGAGGATTGAGTAATGACCGAAAGAATAAGGTCGCGGATACCAGCTGCCGAAATGAGATTTTTCCGTTGTATTCCTGGTGTGACCCGTAGTCCGTAGAGATCGCATTAGAAATACCAGAATACGTGAGGAACACAATGTCGAGCAGCTATGCACAGCTGTAGTCGCACTGAAATATTTCGTTCATTGCAAGTTTGGTTGTTTTTATACCCTCCACAGGAAGGTATATTCACTTTGTCATTACATTTGTAACGCCAAGAAGGATTCACCGGAGACCCTATAAAGTATATATATTCTGAATCAGGATCACATTCTAAATCGATTTAGCCATGTCCGTCTGTCTGTCTGTCCGTCTGTCTGTCTGTCTGTCTGTCTGTCTGTCCGTCTGTTGAAAGCACGATAGCGTCCAAACGAATTGACCTAGGGGAATGAATTGTGAGAGGACTTATTTTTACCGTCGTCAGGTTGGTATTGAAAATGGGCTATGTCGGTCAAGTAGTTCTGGTACCTCCCATACAAAACCACTATTAGACCCATGTGTCTCTCTGTCTGTTGAAATCACGATAGCGTCCAAACGAATCGATCTAGGCAAATGAAATTTTGTGAGAGGACTTCTTTTTACCGTCGTCAGGTTGGTATTGAAAATGGGCTATGTCGGTCAAGTAGTTCTGGTACCTCCTATACCAAACCAATATGGCATGGCGAACATTTTGCATGACTTTTATGCAGTGGAGGGTCAAAGCATCGGCCAGGCCGATGATAACACTTTTACTTGTTTTTTTTTCATTTTTTTATGTAGGCTGTCAATTACTGATTTCTGCGACTGAAAAGTCCCATAGTAGAATCTTCATCTTGAAAAACTAAAGATATTCATCCACTCCAGCCCAGAGGGGCAACTCATTAGACGCAGCCCTTGTCTCAGGTGGCACGCACAAGTCGAAAGTAACCTCTGACAACTGATGGAGTATTGACTGGTAGTTAACCAAATACCTACCGCCTTAATTATAGAGAGGCTATAATTTGAGGCCCAGTTTTTCTTTGTTCAACGTCCGAACATTTGGTCCACGGCGTGAAACGAGAAGTTTTGTTATACGTATTCAGTGCAGTACTGCGATCTGAATAGGTTTTTTGTGATCCTCTCGGATTCACTGTCTATGATTATAGTAATAGATTTGATTAGGTGGTGATGACATAGTCGTTGCTACTAAAATGTCGATGTCTTGGGAAGGTGGCTTATTTAGATGTGAAAATGGTCATACGCTGCAGACTTACGCAACAAGTCTTCAGCTATAGACATGTTAGTGAACTTCTTCTTAGAATATGTATTAAGCGCAAATTCGGCAACAGCTGCCTGATATCACACTCCCATCGCCTACAAAGGAAAAAGATAATGCTAATACAAAAAATTGTTTTAGCGATCTCCTCACCAAACATATGAGCCATCTCCTAAGTACGGCAACAAGGACACCAACTTGGAGTGCGTAACTGTAGCCAGTTGGCCAAAGGCGGCGCTAACTGAAGAGTGGTATTGGGTGATTCTCAAGTCTGCCATGGACTGTAGTGCCACTTAAATTTAATAAGCAAGTAGTTTTTTTTAGCTGTCAAAATATTTTGTACGGCGTACAATAGATATAACAAGAAATAGCTTCGCCCTTAGTGCTACTTTGTAGGGTCTTTGATAGTTAAAGAAGTTTTAGCATGGGTAATTTATTGCTAATTTTTATTCGTTTTAAATTATTGGCACTGTTGATTACTCTTAGAACTATTGAAACCATTGCACTTACACCGGCTTTCGCTTTTATTTTTGCGGCATAGTCACATGAATTGGAAGCACATCTCAAAATTGCTCTTAGAACAACTGCTGTTGTTGTCGTTTTTTTACCTCCTTTCAGGTTTTTTCCATACGAATCTTTATTTCTTAAGTAAGAATTGATCACACTAAAACTTCGTTTAATTTTGTTCGCTATAACATGTTCGGTTAGTCCTTGATCTCTTAATAGGTCAATTTTTGCTCTTTCAACACTATTAAGAGATTTTGATCTACCCATTTTTATTTGCATTTCAGTTCAACGATTAAATTTCACTTAAAACACTTTAACTGTTGATCTAATGTGTCAATTTCCTCAAAACGTTCATAAACAATGAAGTCCTGAGGGCCTGATGACGCAAAAAAAAATCAGCATTTTTTCATATCGAACGCCTTGCAAGAGTGCCAGGGAAAAAATAGCGGCACTTTTGGAATTATTCTTTCTGATTTCTTTTCTCAACATCATGGACAAACAGTAATCACCATGAAATGATACATTTACGAACAATGTTTGGAAAAAATGCACAATGCACCTTAGAAAAGTTTTGTGCTTATTCAGTTGACGCGAAGTGTATACTGTAATGTTATGAAACAATACATTTGCCAATAGAATTCTATATTTTTGGACGTAGAAGTCCTTGAGAGGGTCTTATTTCGTGAAACACCGGATTGGCCAAGTATTGAGAAAATCTGCCATTTATTTCTCAGAAAAAAACAGGCTTATTTTTAAATGGCGTACAACTTTTCGATGAAATATCATATATTTGTCCTGACTTATTGGTGATCAACGCCCAACCCAAAGAACTAGGAAGCAAATATTTTGAAATAAATTTCCTTGTATGGCCAAAGTAAGCACTAGAAGCGATTTGGAGAAATTCGAACTCCAAAAAGTGTATGGTTGTCTGTTCCATGCATCTAGTCACCGCCTGATTATCCAGTGCTATAAGGATATTTCTTCCTTCTTTCTTTCTTTTCTTTCTTTTTTTCTTAATCTCAGCCTGGTATACTGAAGTGTGTTTACCGAGGCTAATGGACGGGCTAGTTCCAGATCTTCTGAAAAGATACCGGTCCCCGCTCCGCCATCCACCATGGATCTATCTGTGAAACTCATGGTTTCACCATTCCTCTTTTCTGGAAGTAATCCATTCTCAATACGAGTTTTGTGCTAAAAATGTCAGGCAATAGTGTTGCTTCGATGTGGAAATAGGTTAAAATAAAGTTGCGTATTGCTTATTGACAGTTCCTAGGTAGTTGGTTAGTTATTAATATAAGGGTCCGCCATCTAACGTTTTTTTTTTCAACTAGTGCATATTTCGCGAATGGTAACACTTAGCTCATGTCTGATTAGACAGATAATTAGTTTTATCCTTCCGCTGAACGAATATGGTTGTGTATACGCTTGAACAACGCTGGGAAATATTGCGACATTACTTTGAAAATCATGTGTGCGAATGTGTGCGAAAATTGCGTACGGATTTTGGAAGAAGAGAAGCACCGTCAGCGGGTATGTAAACAAGCAAAATTGTCGCATTTGGGGCACAGAAAACCCGCACGCATACATTGAAAAGCCGATATACCAAAAACGAGTCACTGTTTGGTGCGGATTTTGGTCCAGAGGCATAATTGGGCCATTTTTCTTCGAAAATGAGCAAGGAGTGGCCGTTACAGTCAATGGCGATCGTTAGCGGGCCATGTTGAACGAATTTTTGTTCACAAAAATTGAAGAGGAGGATGTTGGCAACATTTGGTTTCAACAGGACGGCGCTACGTGCCACACAGCCGAAGCTACACTCGATGTTTTGCGCCCTGTTTTTGAAGATCGCATTATCAGCCGCAGAGCTGATGTCGTTTGGCCACCGCGGAGCTGCGATTTGACACCGTTGGACTATTATTTGTGGGATGCCGTAAAAGATAAGTGTTACGCCGACATGCCAGAAACAATTGACGCTTTAAAGGACAATATTCGTGAAGCCATTAGTGAAATACAGCGGCACACAATCGATAATGTGCTTAAAAATTGGACCGATCGTTTAGGCTACTGCATGGCCAGCCGAGGCAGCCATTTGAATGAAATTATTTTCCATTATTAACCGGAAGGATTGTACTTTCAAATAAAAAAAGAAATTTGAGAAAATATTCAGTAGT
Organism: Cheilosia scutellata; assembly: GCA_955612985.1. Lineage (NCBI taxonomy): Eukaryota > Metazoa > Arthropoda > Insecta > Diptera > Syrphidae > Cheilosia > Cheilosia scutellata. The sequence continues at coordinate 93,463,036 of OY015312.1, forward strand.
TTTTTTTATAGCATTTTCAAAAAAAAAAAAAAAAAGTTATTTGGCGGACCCTTTATATGGCTATATAAGTGAATGTCAATCCAATATTTTTTTTATAGAACTATGTACTATGTATAAGTAATGTTCATTGTTTTGCTTTTTTTTTTTTAAATACCAACAGTTTGTAAGTAGAAAAATTATTGTCCTTTATTTTCCTTTGACAAATGTGGTCACCGTACCTATACCCCATGAGATGAAATTTTGCGGTCGACGCTTTGTTTATAGATGTACAATCTTCGATTAAACAACTAAGCTCCATGTGCAATTTTAATTAAATGCATGCTATTTTATATACACTCCGTTCCAACTGAATAGGTACAAGCTTTTTCAAATCTATGTGGCTCATTATTTCCACATAATTTACATGAATCTATAATTTGATGGTGCTAACTATTTGTCTATAATGTTGCCAAAAGAAATGAGAAAGAATAATTCAAAAAGCACCGTTATTTTTTCTCTGGTTCTCTCGCAAAGCATTTCATACGGAAAAATTCAGTTTTTTTTTGCGTCAACTGAATAGGTACAAATAATGAAATCTCAAAAAATCTCATTTCTTTTGGCAACATTATATACAAATAGTTAGCACCATCAAATTATAGATTGATGTACATTATGTGGAAATAATGAGCCACATAGATTTGAAAAAGCTTGTACCTATTCAGTTGGAACGGAGTGTATCTGCCGAGAAGTGAGCTGCTTACATCGAACGGGAATTTAATTTTTAAAAACTTCTGTCAATAAATTAATTTGCTGGAACAAGTTATTTGCTGTCGTTATAACTTCCGCATAATGAAATAACTCAGACGACAATTTTACATAGCCGTGACAATATTATGAGCAGAATTCAGCCCTTAAATCGTCCATGGAAGGGGGTTCGCTATCCTTGGGTAGACATCCAACCTCAAATAAATTTTTGTAAGCAGTCAACCTCAAAACATTGTATGTACCCACTATAATAAATTCCGCTTAACCGCAGTATTCATGTTCGCCTAAAATCATCCTGATGTAGCTAAGCCATTCAAAGTTTTTTCCCTGATTTGTAGCAAATTTAGATCGGCCTCCAATTTAAATGAACAAAAAGCAAAACATAAATTCCCATCCGAGCGAGCGCAATCGTTTCAGTTTTTGGTTTGCAGTCATTGCTGGTTACCCGTTTTCATCACATCACGTTCCTAAATCACTTATTCATTGATCAGCACACGCATTCACTTGGTCCTGCCCAAACAGTGTCCAAACCGTATTTGCGGTAGGACCATAAAAAGCAACATACACAAACCCATAAATAAATTAATGACAACGGAACAGCATGACACGGCCGCGAATGGACAAACAATCTGGCGGGTAAGTGGACTGCAACCCTGGGAACCCTGGGTCATTAACCCATTTGGTTTGGACGTGCTGAGGTTGATGGCAATATTTTCGTTTTGCCTTCCTTTTTTTTTTTTGTGGATGTCAACAAATTTTATTTGAACTCTTTTTTTTTAACCATTTTTGTCAAAGAGAATGGGGTATGTTGTATGTAGCCCTTTGAATAATTAAGGTTGTAATGTTGTAGATGGCTTAATCAGTGAAATATCATTAACAGGCAGTAATGATGGCCCACAAAGAAATAATGGCCACAGCGGCGAAGCATTTTACAATATTTTGTATTACACGCACCTTCTACTTGTTAATAATGACAACAAATTAGTTTGTTACCATTTTTTACAAGGTCAGATTTTTAATCAAACTTGGTATGGCAACAATTTAGTCAGAAATGTTTTTTTATTTTTGGGACAACAGTTAATGAAAAGAATTTATTGTTAATACAGTAGCCATTTGTAATTTATATTACAAAGGCTGAGGGAAACTAGACGAATTTCTTATTTCATCACAGCATTTATTTTTGCTTTCGCTTTATCTTGTTAAAATTTATTGGTGAATAGAAAAATACGAATTCAAATACTGAGGGTCAGTGAGGGAAAGATTTTACTGGGGATGGGGAAGATAATTATTGCAAGTATTTATGTTATATGTATTTTATTACAATTTAGTACATACTTACTTACATACATATACCTACTTAGGTGGTACCTCTTCTTCGAACGAAGGCTTTGGTGGGGCTGAGGGTGTGCTCGGCTACAGTTGCTGTTACATAATCAACTGTATGAGCTATAGCTCAGTGCGGTAGAATTGTATAGGGGAGGCATAATGTTATTCCCGTTAGCGGTAAAAGCGAACGATCTCACTTTTGAACACTGTTAAACATATAATAGGACGTACCCTTTAAAAAATTATACTGTTTCCAAAATTATTGCAGTTAGTTTTTGTTTTTTTAGAAAACAAAAAAAAAAAAAAAAAAACCAAAAATATTTGTTATTCAAATTGAAAACATTAAAAAGCAAACGTTCGTCATTATAAGTCCTTCTAGAAGAAAAATTGTCGCAATTTGTATAACATTTTAATGAATCTATCATGTAATGCATTGGGGGGGATTGTGAACAAAAGAAATTAAACTTTCGGAAGTTTAAAACCCTGCGGAATCCAAAGCTTCCAGACTTTTCTACACGAATTTTTCAGCTACATGAAGATCGGGAAATTTTTTTTTTATTTTCATTTATTGATCTTATCATTTGTTTTATTTTGTATTCATTTTGTATTCACTTTTGAGTTTAAATCTATGGATACTAAACATATTTGAAAAAGTGGAATCAATCTCATAAAATGCATGAATTAGTGACAAACAATCAGGGTCAGGGATTACATTCTGACTTCCTTTCCGATGTTCAATTTGAAAAATCAAATCCTTGCAGCTTTAGACACCACCGAGCTAGCCTTCCATAACAACAAATCAACCAGATATACAAACACGTGGAGCGACATACTAAATGCGCTAGAAAATAGATTCAACATCCCAGCGTATCTATTAAATATGGTGAAGGATTATCTCAGGGATCAGGAGCTGATTTACGAGGCCACAGAAGGCCCACGAAGGAAGGAAGTAACATCTGGAGCAGTACAGGGATCAATTTTGGGACCAGACCTCTGGAATATCTCATATGATGACATATTGCGGATGGAGATGCCCGAAGACACCTTCCTCGTTGGGTACGCAGACGACATCGCGGCAGTGATAACGGCAAGAGACTCTGAAAACACGCAAAGAAAGTTGAACCAAGTCGTGCGACGAACAACCTTTTAGATGGATGAGCACGGTCTTAGTTTAAAAAATAAGTAGGTGGCGCAACAGGCGGTAGACACCCTAGGCCTAGCTTCTCGCAACCATTCGTTTTGTGTGAGTTTCTATTTTTGGAACGAATGGAAGGGACCTACAATTTTATGCCGATTCCGAACGGCTGAATTGAGAAGCTTTTTCAGGACAGTTATACCTACTCTCGGATGTTTGTCAGACGTTCGCGAGAGGTATGGCGCAGTAGAAAAAACACTAAGATGTAATTTGTGTTTTTCCGGGGATCGAACCTGGGATCCCTCGCACAGCAGTCCAGCACACTAACCACTGCGCTACTGCGCCCACGGTCTTAGTTTGGCAACAGAAAAAACAGAGATAGTCCTTCTGTCGAAGAAGAGAATCCCCACGCAAATCGACTTCCAAATTGGCTTTGAAACCATTAAGAGTAAGGATGCGGTGAGGTATCTGGGACTGAGACTCGACACAAAACTAACTTTCTGGCAACAGATAAAGTCCGCAGCGGAACGAGCCTCTAGAGTTACAACATCACTTAGTAGATTAATGGCGAACATAGGTGGTCCAACGCCAAGCAAGTCAACTACTTCATCAACCAGTTCCTCACTGGACACGGAAATTTCAACGCCTTTCTCCATAAGATTGGCAAAACGGATAGCCCATCCTGCCAGTAGGTACGGCGACTCTCCAACAGACGACGCACAACACACGTTTTTTGCCTTCAGAAGATGAGAAGCCCAACGCACAATCCTGGAAAGCTGCATTGGTGCCTTCAACCCAGAAAACATAGTCGAGAAAATGCTGACGAGCGACTCGAATTGGGAAAAATTTGCCAGTTTGTGGAAGATATTCTCAGAAGTAAGAAAAGAGAAGAAGAACAATACCGGGAAAGCACGTGAGCCCGAAATGGTGTATGATTACAGCCCCCTTGAAGTAATGCGAAGAGTGGTCCCAGGGGGGTGTGTCAGAAACCATAGGGTTGGGAGGAGTTTTAGTCCGTACTCCCCGAAAGCATGCGGAGAGAGCCGGACACACGGGGATGGTCAACGCAAACAGGCCTCCTTATGGTGCGTAAAGCATTTCTCCTCCCCCCAACAGGAAAAAAAATAAAAAAAAAAGATACACAAACACGTGTCATTGAGATAAACCGATATTTAGTATCGGCACTGTGCGATGCCAACACTTAACTATATAAAATATAAAACAATGAAAATAAAGTCGCACTATAAAATGAAAATACGGAAAATAAAGTCAATTAATAGTGAACTATAGAGCAATCGGTTCTTTAATATTTGGTCTCAACAGGTATGTCTTTGACCATTAATTGTATTGCATATTTCAAATGGCATAACCTTAAATTGATACAAAGAATGTCCTGCGTATGAGCTCTTTTATTTGCCAGAAGGCGTCCTTAAAAAAAAAACTAAAATCTATCTGAAATCATTTTTGCAACAGTAGATACCTATAATTTCCAAAGTGCTTATTCACAGTCATGTTCATGTATAACTAAACGTACGGACGGAAAAAGCATTAACAGTTCAATCGTTACACAATGAAAAAAAACGGTTACGAAGCAATCAAGTGCCCCGAATATTGACGGACTTACTATTGGAGACACTGGCAAAACGGAAAAGGGAGACGACGCGACATTCGGATCTGCACGTGGCGGAATGTTCTGATTCTGAACAGTCCGCGTGCAGCCGAACATTTAGCGAAGAACTTCGACTTCTACAGATCAGATATAACTGCCATCCCACAAAAGGCAATGATGGCCCAGACAAAAAGCAAATATAGAAAACTGAGCCTCGCAAGCGGAAGACTTAATTCGGCAAAAAGTCAAAAAGTGTAAAAGTACAAGCTCACACACAAACGCAGTTTCCTCCTTGTGGTACGAAATTTATTTAAAAAGCTTACTCTGACAAGAAAGTAAACCCAAACAAAACACTGCCATTTTGTGCAAAAAGGGTTCCTTTCCATGGCATTTTGTCAAAAAGATTCATTTCCATGGTAGTTTTTTTCGGGCTTTCAAAAAGTGTGTTACTTGAAAGTTAGAGGTAGATATAACTAACTTTCAAGTAACAACTTTGTGAAAAGTTGAGAGAAAAATACAGATTTGAAATGGTATGAAAAGGAAAAAAACATGTTCGTGCAAATACCTACTTTACTTTGTTCCGAATGTAGTTAAGCCTTTATGCAAGGAGTCTTGAGCATTTACCATGTTATGCCGAAAACACATCTGCAGAATTTCTAGACGCAGTGACGCACGTAGTACAGCAAGCAAGACAAACGAACAGAATTTTTGTTTGATATAATTGCAATGAGTTCTGTCATTCATTCAATACCCAAACGTCATACTTTTGCTTACAGCTGGTTGTGTTTTGTGGAACTTTGATTTGAATATAACATTTTCAGTGAAACATTATTTTGCTATTATGTATCTGCTTTCCAATCGTATTTTTTTTTGCAGCTGTGCGGCTGACTGATGAAGCCGGTGTTATTTTTAAGCAAAACGTTTGAAATAAACGTCAAAAAACAATGATGTCAAATTTGGTAAAATACATTTTTTTTTGTTTTTTGTGTTGTGTGTTGTGGTTACATTGTCTTTTACAGTGGATTTAAAAATAGAGACAACTTGCAGTACTGCCATGCATGCTGAATTTACATGTGTTCTCTCCCACTTAAACGTGATATATTATTATTTCAGCTGCATGAAAAATTCTGCACATGTGTTTTTTTGGCCATTAAAAAAGTCATAAGCATAACGAGAATTCAATGCTTATGTGCTTATAGGCTACTTTCTGAAAGCCATAAACTGTTACATTTATGTGGAACTCAAATGTCTTATGTCGTACCAGTAAACCGCCCTGAGTAGTTAAAGGGAGTTAGTTCCATTTGGAACTTGGTTCATAATGGCTCACATTCACAAATGCCATCCATTTGTTAAAAATGTATTTCAAAATCCTTTGTAATTTTATTCTGAAATAAATGACAATTTCCAACAAATAATATACAAAATTATTTTGTCCATGGGCTGGCCCTACATTCAAAACACTGCATTACCTACTGAAACAAAAGCACAATAAATCTATGGAGCTTTTAATATAATTTAGAACTCAATACTCAAACCAAAATCTCGAACAGTACAACCGTACAACCATTTGGTTTATTGAGTGTAAATGGTTTACAACTAAATTTAGAAATTCCATCAGATTCTATGCAAGGACCTATTTATATCTGTTATATGAAAGCTCAGCTTTAGTGTTCGAATATTCACAGCTTTCTTTATTGGTTTTTATCTCTCCTTATTTCAGTACCGAACCGGTACGTGGAAAAAGTATTATTATTATTTATGTGGAACGCGATTACTATAAAAAAAAATATAACCAATGATAGGTATTGGGCCAGACCCTCACAGTGTTCAATAAAAAACACGAACTTGATGATTGTAGCAGGTAACAACGTAGTTGTGGATCTGAGTAATCTCTATACAGCGAGTTACGTGACAAAGCATACAAAAACTATTTTTACCTATGTCATTCAATAAAGCACTATTCTGTTTCTGTGTTCTGGCTCTGGGAAGTGTTGTTCCTCTACGTGTCGACTTTAACTGTCTACTTTTCAAAGTAGACGACACAAACCAGAGAGTGTTTGGTTTGACGTAGACGATTGCGTCAACAATGTTGACAGAAAATACCTTTTAGATAATGTCATTCATCTGTAAACTTCAATCAAGGAAATTTTACACTTTTTTAAGAATTACATATTTAAGTTTTAAATTTTTTTTTGATCCCGTTGCAATTTGATAAATAGGAGCCAGGCGGTTAATATAATAGGTCTGTTACTAGTAGTAAAAATGGAAAATACTGTCAACATGGCAGTGGTGGTGATGAAGTCTCTCTCAAAGAGAAAAACTTACGAAAAGGTAGGGAACGCTTTTGTAGTAACTATGAAAAATGACAGATGGATTTTGTTTTTTCCATAAATTGCATGTGAATATGAATCCAAGTATGTGAACAAGTTTTTACTGACTGAAACTGAACTACATGCATTCGGGAAGAGAAAATAGCTACACTATTTTCCCGCCTTCTGATACCATTTTCATACCAATTTTTTTCTCATATCGCAGGAAATCAAAAGACAAATGCAAATAGTCGTTACACGCGTTTCAAATCAAATTTCAAATCATCTGTCAATTTTCAGGCGACTGACAGTTGTTTCAATTCATACTCAAAAAAATTTGTTGAGTAACAACTAGCGTTAAGATTCCCACTGGAGGGGTAATAGGTACATTATCTTGCTTTCTCGAAGCCGCTCTCTTTTACGAATATTTTTCAAGTTAAGGGACGACATTGAGTAAACATTCGTAAAATTTTGTAAGATTTAAAAGTAAAGGAAGATACCTCCCAAGCAGAAATCGTTGGTAAAAATTCCAATCTGTTTCTCATATAGGAGGGAACCGTGATCAAGTGGAGAACTAGTTTGACTTATTTATATAACCATTCTGTGATATACATAATGGTATAATCGGCTATGATTTGCAACCGTAACGAAACCGATTTTTACGGTGCTTAATCAGTCACAGTTTGGAAAATATTTACAGTACAGCAACCACACATTGCGGTCACAAAGTATTGCATGTATCATGTAGGTAACACACAAAGTGAGCTGTCAAATTTGTATTAATGTGTCATTCACACACGCAGTTTTCGAAAAATTTAAAATTGTTAAAATTTTTGTTTGTTTAAAATTTGTATATGGAAAGTAGGTAGATACATACCGGTAATATAAGCATAAAAAATGCTTTCGAGTTGGGCCTACCGCAAGAATGCACATGCCAATGCGACTAACTTGAAAAAGAACTCTCTCAATTTGAGCTAAAGAAGCAAGAATTTGGACGAGTTTCTTCGCTAGATTTGCCAGGCCTTTTTATTTTATGTTCGTAAATTTTTTTTAAAAAAGTTAATTTTTCTATAGAAAAAGTGGTAGAAATACCACTTAAGTGGTAGAAGTCCCATCACTGCTACTGTCACAATTCATCGATCCACGATCCCCCAACAGTTTTAAACATTAGCATTTGAAAAAATCCAGGACTTGGCGACAGTTATATTTCTGACGTTTCAGTTGATATTTTGTAGACTTATGCCGTGTGGTTATGTAAAGAATTTAAGGCACAATTAAAGAAAGAATTGAGGGATACTTAAATTAGACCACTAAGGTTTCCTGTTGGTCTCTAATAATGTAGTGGTGAAGAAACTCTTACTTACTTACTTACTTAAGGTGGCGCTACAGTCCGGGGTGGACCTGGGCCTCAACCAACAAGCGTCTCCAGCCAGCACGATCTTTGGCCAGCTGCCTCCAGTTTCGCACGCTAAGTTGGTTGAGGTCCCCTTCCACTTGCGTGCGCCACCTGAGTCGCGGTCTTCCTCTACTTCGCCGTCCCTCGGGTGTGGATTCCAAGATCTTCCGGGCCGGAGCATTCACGTCCATTCGCTCTACATGACCCAGCCACCGCAGTCGTTGGACCTTCACTCTTCTGGCTAGGTCGATGTCGCTGTACAGCCCGTACAGTTCGTCGTTGTATCTCCTCCTCCATTCACCGTCTATGCAGACGGGACCGAAAATTACTCGAAGAATTTTCCTCTCGAAGCGGCCAAGAGTAGCCTCATCCACTTTTGATAGAGTCCATGCCTCTGCACCATAAAGTAGGACAGGGATGATTAGGGTCTTATAAAGGGTCACTTTAGTTGTTCGAGAGAGGGCTTTGCTACTCAATTGCTTTCTTAGCCCAAAGAAACAGCGATTGGCAAGAGTTATTCTTCGCTTAATCTCAGCGCTGGTGTCATTGTCTGAGTTCATAGCGGAGCCTAGGTAGACAAAGTCCTTTACCACTTCAAAGTTATATCTGTCTATAGTGACGTTCTGTCCAAGACGTCGGTGTTGGGTGTCCTTTCTTGATGACAGCATATACATCATCATACTCATTGACCGCCACACCCATTTTCGCCGCTTCCGTCTCAATGCCAAGAACGCGCCAGTGACATCACGCTGCGTTCTGCCGATTATGTCGATGTCGTCGGCGTAGGCGAGTAGGTGGACGGACTTTTGAAAGATAGTGCCTCTGGTGTTAGCGTTTGAGTTTTGCACTATTCTTTCAAGAACGATGTTGAAGAAGTCACATGACAGCGCATCGCCTTGTCTAAATCCTTTTTTGACATCGAAGGTCTCGGTGAGTTCTTTACCGACCTTGATGGAGCAGCGTGCGTTCTCCATTGTCATCCTGCACAAACGGACGAGTTTGGCAGGGATGCCAAAACTAGACATTGCTCTGTATAGCTCGTCTCTATAAATGCTGTCATAGGCGGCTTTAAAATCGATGAAAAGATGGTGGGTATCGATTTGGACTTCCTGTGTTTTTTCCAAGATCTGCCGCAGTGTGAATATTTGGTCGATGGTAGACTTTCCTGGGCGGAATTGTTGGTCTTCATCGTCCAGGTTGAATGGTTCATTCTGCCTGACAGCGGTATTTACTTCGTCATCGCCGTTAAACAGTCTGCAGAAGTAGTTCTTCCATATCCTCAGCATCGACTGCGATTCTACTATGATGTTCCCTTGTTCGTCCTTGCAGGCTTCGGTTCGGGCTCTGTAGCCTTGGCAGCTTCTTTTTACCCTTTGGTAAAACTTCCGAACCTCATTCCTGCTGTAACATCTCTCTATTTCCTCGTTCGCGCGCTTCTCGTGCTCTTTCTTTTTCCTCCTGAGAAGCCGGTGTTCGTCTCTTCTTTTCTGCGCGTAGAGCTCACGGGCAGCTCGGGTCCTTCTTTGCAGCGCCGCTTTGTATGCCTCTTGTTTCGCTGCATGTGCTTGCCGACATTCGTCGTTGAACCAGGGGTTTCGTTGTGGTGGTCGAGTGAAACCAAGCACATCAGAGGCGGCGTCTCTGATGGCTTTTTGGCAATGTTGCCACTGGTCTTCAATACTTGATGCTGGCTGCGAAGAAACTCTGTAATACAATAATGTTATACTCCATTTCTACTTAGTGGTTGGTGGCAGCAAGTAGTTATTGTTGTTGTTCGAAACTGCGCCGCTCGGGTCACAAGGAATGACTCTAATCATTACCCCACCACTAAAACCAATCTCATCAATTTAATCTGAATAAATTGTGTATGTATTTATTAATCGATTTATTATCATTGGATGCGTCAGGCTATGATTTGGTGACAAGTGAAATCACTTAAGTATGCCCAAAACAACATTGCCAATATGGATGGCAAGAAAGGGGAAGAGTACGATAACTACGGCGCCAAAAATTGATAACGGTGTTTTGTAGAGAGTTTAAATACAAGCACTTTTTACTATGGAAGAGGGGGGTCTATCTTACTTCGTTTAGGCGGGAGGGGTAATTTAAAGAAAATGATACTTTAAATGGAAAAAATACATTAAAAAACAATGGTAACACTTATAATAAAAGACTATAACATTTTAGAAAGCCCAGAATCTGTTCTTTCATATTATTTTTAAATCAAGTTATTCCCTTAAATAGTTTTTGAAAAAAACAATTTCAAACTTGAAATTTTAGGACAAAAATTGGGGTGAGTAAAATAATTTTGGCGATGAAAACTAATGACGGATTTATGTAGAGGAGTTAAATACAAACATTTTTTACTATGGGAGGGAGGGTCTATCTCGCTCCGGTTAGGCGGGAGGGGTAATTAAAAAAAAAAATAGAAATAAAATATTAAAAACAATGGCAACACTTACCACAAAGAACTATAGTATTTTTCAAAGCCAGGAATCCGTTCTAAATTGTCTAAAATGCAAATCAGCAAAATTTTGTCTACCAATGTGAAATTTCTGGCCAGAGACTGTATCTGAAGAATGTTGTTGATATTGGGTAAACTAATATAATTAAAAGAAAGTTTGCATATACTCAGCCTTGCACCCATCCCAAAATCCAACAGTGACCCCAAGCAGGGGGGTTGCCCATACGAATTTTAAGGCGCAAGGATAGCAATTTGTACACGAAGCCAGATAGACCCCCCCTTCCATAGTAAAAAATGCTTGTATTTAACCCCTCTACAAAATACCGTTATCAATTTTTGGCGCCGTAGTTATCGTACTCGTGCCCAAGAAAGTGTTTGAGTTTCGTGATGTTCCATCATATAAAACTTTAACAATTTTTGGTTAAATAACGTCAACATCTTACTTTATAGCAATATTATTATTGTTTAAGATTCAGCTTAATCAGAGGGTTAGACCGCTTAGACGCACAGGACTGAATTTTATTAATACATCTCAATTTCTTCTTTCAAGACGTTGGTGGTCGTGGGATTGTTTGCATAGACCTTTCACTTCACAAAAAAGCCCCAAAGAAAAAAGTCCAATGGCGTTAAATCGCAAGATCTGGATGGCCATGTCCAATTCTGATCGCAAAAACGGCCGACTACACGATTAGGAAATTACTCATGCAGTAATTGAACTGTTTCTCTGGCTGTATGGCATATGGCACCGTCTTTTTGAAACCACATTTTGGTCACATCTCACATCCATATCTTGTAATTTAGGCACTAAAAACTTGGTCATCATGTCTCGATAACGAACACCATTAATTGTTACTACCTGACCAGCAGCATTTTCGAAGAAGAATGGTCCGATAATGCCTCCAGTCCAAAATCTGCACCAAACAGTCACGAGCTGTGGATGCATTTGTTTCTCAACTATTACTCTTGGGTTTTCTGAACCCCAAATGAGACAATTTTAACGATTAACGATTAACGATTAAGAATTCGCTGTAGAGAGCTTCTCGAAATGCCCAATTCTTTACTATGGTTCCGAATTGATGTTCCTGGATGTCATCAATACTCTCGCCAACTGCTTCAATGTTTTTTTTTTTTTTTTTTTTTTATAATAAACACGCGCTAAAGAGGGTATGACTACTCTTTTAATGTAGGGTGAACTACTTAGTTAAGGAAATGAGGATAGATAAGATATGATAGAAGATACCGATGCACATTGGTTTTAAATGTTTGTAAATTGTAACAAGGAGGAAAAACAGAGTTTGGTAAAGCATTCCACATTCGTGTTGTACGGCTTATGAATGAATCTCTATATTTCGTAGTACGACCGAAGATAGGCTGAATGGTAAACTGATGAGCATTCCTAGCATGGCGAGTATTGCGGTTGAATTTCTGAAGGGGTGGAATGCAGCTGGCGATTTCGTTTGAGCACTGTTTGTTAAAAAAGCGATAAAACAGCGAGAGACACGCAACATTTCTGCGATGTTCAAGCGAATTAATAGAGTTCGCGATATTTATGTCTCCGATAAGTTTTAACGCACGATTCTGGATCCTATCCAGTAGGCGCAATATGGTTTTGGGCGCACTAGACCAGATATGAGAATTGTACTCAAGTTTTGGGCGAATGAACGCCTTGTATATTGTAGCCAGGGCTCTAATCGCGTAATTTATCAGACTATCATCGTTGAGACGATTGTATAAAACGACCTCGTTTTAAGTTTGCTTCATATAACATCACAATCACGTCGATCAATCGAATCGTTCCTCGTTTTCATTTTGAACAGTTTGAGCAGGACTGTAAACAAACTGTGACAACTGAAAACTAATAAAATTGGTATTTTGTTTGTTTTGTTCTCGTTTATGTGAAAATGCATGTATAAGCATAGGCGCATAGGAAAATAAGCATAGGCGCACGAGAAATTATATTGATAAGGTTTGTAAAAGAAGAAAAAGAAGAGGAAGAAGAGGATTTGTGCATGCATTTACTAACTTTGTTTTTGGGGGCGCTTACAATCCGGGGTGGACAACGGCCTCAACCAACAAGCCTCTAGCTAGCTGCATCCAGTTACGCTCACCAAGTTCGTTGAGGTCGCCGTCCAATTAAGCGCTCCACCCAAGGTTGGGTCTTCCTCTGCTACGTCGACCCTCACCCTCAGGGGTGGACTCAAAGACTCGTCGGGCTGATGCGTTGCTTTCCATGCACGCTCCACGTGCCCCAGCCATATCAGCCGTTGTATCTTCAGCTTTTTGATACAAACTGGACCGAATATCGTCCGAAGATTCTTTCTCTGAAAACATCCAAGGAGGTATTCTTCCGATTTTGACAGAGTCCATGCTTCTGCACCATACAGCAGGACCGGGATGATTAGGGTCTTATATACCTAATACCCTCGTTGACAGTATATTTTGTTTTGTCATCATTTACAGCCAAGCATTTAGTGAATGCAATTCTATCATTGCATCCTCAAAAAGAGAACACAGCTAGGGTTCGAACTGTCTTTCAACAAGTATGAAGAAAATGGATTTTTGTCCTATATTTTCACATTTCACCACACTAATGCTAATGCAGTGTCCTTTGTGAACATTATGTATGCTTTTGATTGGAAAATGTTTCCTTTAATATTTATTTTACTTTTAAAAAACCTAAACATAAACAAAATACACCAAAAACGATGAAACGATTGCAAAATAGCCATCGTTCAATCGAATCGTTTCGACGACGCCATTTGACAGTATAATTGTTTACGTGAAGCAATAAAAAGCGATGATCGTCCTATCGATTCGACGGTTATCGTTGTTTGTTTGTTATATGAAGTAGAAGTATCGTCGAGACGACGTCGTTCGATCGTTTTAGCCTTACGCGATTAGACCCCAGATCAGAAGGGGTAAAATATTTCTTGCACCTTTTGAGAAAACCTAGTCATTTCGCAGCATTCTTGGCGACTTCGTGTACATGGTCATTCCAACGTTGGTTGTCATGAACGCACATACCGAGAATGGAAAGTCTTTCGGTTTCGGTGATGCAAGTGTCATTCATGGATAATGGCTGTAGGTCGGGGTTTAGCTTTAGAGACAGCAGACAGCATTGTGTTTTCGAAGCATTAAATTCCACTCTATTGGCTGAACCCCAGTTGTTCTGTTGAACAACTTGTGACAGGATAACCAGAGTGTTTAAGATCACGAATTGATCCAGTCTCCCTGAATTGTTCAATTATTCTTTTGTTGATGGTTTTAAATCACTATGACGGCCATATTTTGTTCGAAAATTGCGGACGGTAAAATATTGCCCAACAATGAAAATGCGTTGTTCTTTCGTATAGCGCTCCATTTTTACTAACCCCGAACTGTCAGCTGTCACATTATTATTATTTTTTTCCGTTGGCATCAGTGTTCTATTAAATGGCGCAAAATTCAAATTTTGCGTGAATTATGGGACCCTTTAAACCTATTCGCGATTCTGGCAGAAAACTAAATAGGCAGTCTCATTACAAATTAAAAAAAAAAATCGGATGTTTTAATTGCCTATTTTAAAGCAATCAACAATCAACACCCACATCGGCGCGATAAAAAAATATAAAATAAACAAAGGAAAAGATATTTTATATGGTATATTATTTCTGTACAATGAAACACATACATTTTAATAATAATTATTAACTCTGATGAATTAAGATGCGACCACAACACGGCGGGCTACGTTCACTTTGCAAACAAGAAATTTGAGTTGTGGTCTTTTTGAGTATTCAACAAAGAATTGTGACAGTGAGGCTTTTCAATGTGACACAACCTGAAGTTTGCCGTCTGGCTGAATCTGCAGCAGATTGATTTGTTCGGTCGATTAATAAGTTTGTTTTTGGCCTCTTATTAATAGGTAGATATGTAATTCATATTTATTTAATTAAAATAAAGTAAAGTACATAAATATATAGTTGGTAGTTGAAGAAAATTGTCAGTTGACATTTCGAATAAATAACAGACAGATCAAATTAAAGGCCCAACGTGAACATAATCACTGCAGCAGTGCAATGCCCATTGTTAGTAAGTTTAACAAATAGTTCCGTTCTATTAAAGTACATTTCACACTGAAATACCGCACACGAAGTGACATATTTCAAATTCATTTCATCCCGTTAGGGGGGAGCATTGGAGCAAGTTGCCATACTCACATATTGCTCCTTTTGCACCCTAACAATACTATCCTACATTCTGCTAAATGAAACCGAAAGAGGCATGCAGAAGAATTGAAGTTCCTATATACACAAGTTGAGGATGCAACAAAATCTCGTTTCATTTTTGAAACGACATAAAAAAAAAATCAGAAAGACCAAGCAATCTGAGAGCAAAGCATATACAAATACAACACTATCAAGAGATTTGTTGTTTACGATACGAATCACGAATGGCATATTCCCCCACAAAATTAAGGAAGAAAGAGGACTTGAGTACATATTTTCTTCCATAACTTTTTTTTATTTTGCCTGTCATTCCAAACTGTCATTTACAAAATACGAAACCACAAAATTATCTCAGACATTTAAAGAATATTTCCGTTCGCCATTCTAAGAGAAGAGAAGCCGTGATTTGGAGCAGTCACTAACCCTATCTGACTATATATGTACGTCACATTATAATAATGGCGCGTAGAGTAGATATATATTGAATTCATGTACAATTGTACATAGAAACGTCTGCGACTTTATATCCCCTTTCCGCAAAAGTGTGGAATCCAATTGATTACATATTTCTAAAGCTATATATTACAGTGGCAGCATGGGACATATAGATAACATGCGAGTATGTTATGTTAAACTCGATTTTCATTTTTATGAGGAACGCAGGTTAAAAAGTAGTATAAGAGATAGGTCTTATACGGCACTAGGCACCGTAAACGAATATCGTGTTCTCTAGGAAACCAATTCTAGTAAACTACCATGGTGAAAAAACCTGAACACTTACCTTTGAAAAATCCCAAATTTCCTTTGCAGATACCAAGTATATAGCCCTTTGTCAGTAACTATGGTCTATCTCCTATAAATGTTGGAAGAAGTGCCTACCTTGCTTTGCAATCCCACAGTATATGGGCATTATATCTTTTTGTGCTTATAGGCAAGAATCTGTAAGTGCCGAAGCCTGACAGTCTAAATATCTTGGGGTGTTTCTAAGAAGACAGTGCTTTGATAATTGCGACCAGTGACCTGAGCTGTTCTGTTCCCTGCCTAGTTCGAGAATTTCACTATAGATCTATTCCGAACAAGCTGGCGATGGATTGAACACTGGCAGTATGGTAGCCGATGAATGTGTGTTATTGTTCTTTTGGCTTTGAGATAAGACAAAAGCAACCTACAAAAATATAAACATTTAAGCAGATTTTTTGTTTGTCTTTTTTACTTCGTCTATCCAATTTACCTACTCGTAGTTTCGAAAGCCAGACATTTTTGCTTGGTGACAACATTTGTAAAGAGTGTCCCTAATTCACGCAAAATTTGAATTTTGTGCCATCTAATAGTACCTACGCTGATGCCAACGGAAAAAAATAAATGTAAAATAGTAAAAATGGAGCGCTACACGAAAGAGCCAAAATATGGCCGTCATAGTGATTTAAAACCATCAACTGTGAAGAGAATAATTGAAAAATTCAGGGAGAGTGGACAGAAAACATCAAAGCAGTTCGCTAGAGTATTGCTGAATTTTCAGGAACATCAATTGGGCACCGTAGACAAGAATTGGGCATTTCAAGAAGCTCAATGTAGCGAATTCTTACGAAAGACTTGAAACTTCATGCTTACAAAGTTGACTCAAGAACTGAAGACTATACTGAACATGCAGCGCGAAGAGTTTGTTGTGTGGATTTTGGCACAACAACAAGTGGAAGCGATTTTTGAACAAAATTATCTTCAGTGATGAAGCTCACTTTCATCTTGATGGCTTCGTTAATCGTCAAAATTGCCGCACTTGGGGTTGAGAAAACCTACGAGTAATTATGAAGAAACAAATGCATTCACAATGCGTGACTGTTTGGTGCGGAATTTGGGCTGAAGGCATTATCGTCATCAGCAGTAATAATTCTGTGGCAATAAGACAGAGTAGCTTATGTCGAAAAAAGTGATTTCGAGAAAAATCGATTTTTATCTAAAATTTTTATAAATTATAATTTATAACTTTTTTTTGGGCGAAATTGTAAAACGAGGAGATTATTTAACATTTTTAACTATTTCATGGAAATCTGATAGGATGAAAGTAGAAAAAATTGCATTTTTATACTTAAGATGTTATGTAAAAATCAAACAGCAAAAAAAGAATGTCTTAAGTAACATAAGTTGTTCTGTCAAATCTATAACAAATAATAACAGTGCCCTAAGTGGACTTAAGATTTTATATCGAATTCGAGATCTTAAAATAAATGGACATAAGGCAAAACTTTGGTTTTTTAAATTTATTTTTAATATTTTATTTCTAAAACTTATTTCTAATAATAACAGAAATACTACATTTAAAGCAATAAAAAAGGTACAAAATTCATTAGACTTGCGAAATGTTGAAATAAAGGTACTGAAACCAATACAAAATGTGAGTTTAAATGATACATTATGGTTTATGCACTTAGATATGAGCTGAGTATTATCTTGTTCGTCAGCTTCGGTTAAGTCTGGATGAAATTCTCCAATTTTATTATTATATCATTTAGAATTTGATAAAAAGGATGGTAAATACTGTCAATCAGTGGTGGCATATCCAATAAATCCTTCTTTTTCTTTTCGTTGATTTCGAGAGGAGAAAGATAAAATTTATTCAAATCCGTAATTTTTATGGAATTAAACCCACGGCGTCTTATGTTCAGCGACCTGAATTCTTCTGTATCGTTGGGTGAAGTTTTGAAATATACTGTTCCAAACTCCTTCGTGAACCTCATCCACTTTATATTTTGCCAACAGAACTTCTGTGACCATCATTGTCAGCCTTACGCCACATATTTTTCCTTGGAAACATTTGAGAAATTGAAAATCTGGTCTTGATTCATTTCCTGAACGTCAAATTTGTGTTTAACATCCACAGTTCTCACAAATTGATACCAGTCTCGAGGATGATGTATTTTAACTGTTGTGCGCTTTTTCTTTTTTTCAATTAAGGCATGGTCAACGTCACATTCCATGTGAGTGTGTCCACGAAGAAGAAATTTAAGATCGATGGTCTCCAAGTTATTGTCCAGTTGCAAAAAAGCTTCAAACATTGAAGCAATAAAAGAATTTTTATTTTGTCCTGGACAATAGTCACTATACAGGACAACGTGTTTAGTGTCAGATGGAAGGTCTTAAAGGTGTTTGAAAACACATGAAGAAATTTCATTTCGAATTGCCTCATGGCACATATAACATACTGGCTGTCCGTTTATACAGTCATGAACAGTTAGATTGTAAGTCCGTAATGGGCGTTTATAAAATGAAACTGAGGACCTTAAAAAAGGTGTTGGGAGGCATTGTTGCAGGTCGAATGTTAGAACTTTTACAGATTGATTGTATTCAGCGTTTGTTTCGTCAAAGTCTTTTGACTTATAAGCATTCTCCGCATTCAGTTATCTAACTTGCGTAAGGTTCGTTCTTGTACAGTTTTTCCAGCTGTAGATATGTAGCTTTTGGCCGCCAGAGTTTGATTGTTTTGAGTTAGTCATTTCGTTATTTTGGTCTTCATTTTGCGAAACCACAGTTTCACAATCACCAAACAATAGATTTTACTCTAGCTGATGGCCAGCGTTTTTTGTTTCAAAAGAAATAGCAGATTCATTACTTACGTTGTCAGAATCAACAGGGACAAAATTGGGATCACAAAATGAATCATCGTCATCGAAATCCGCTGAACTTTCTTCTTCAGCTTCAGTGGGAAAAACAGCGTTTTCTTCACAAACACAATCTTCTTTTTCTTGTTCTGATACGCTCTGAAATGTCTGGCACTTTATTTGCATCTTGAAATTTAGTTTTATGTTAAGGTAATTAACCGTTGCTATTGCTATATGATAAACTTGCTAAAATGAACCTACCATTTAAGAAACTTGTATTGTTTTCGTTTTTTGTAAATGGTATGTATCATTTAACTGATTCTGTTTTTTTAATGCCAAAGTTTCATTTTTCTCGCGCGTTCCATTTTATTTTGCTTTATATGAAAAACTTTAAGTACAAAATATACAGCACACAATTTTAAAAAGTAATAAATAAAATAATTAATACGCAAAACTTATTTTTTAGACACTAAACACGGCTGATCACTTCAGCACTCTAGAACACAAAACACAACATTCCCGCTTAAGTTAACGAAACCAACTGAAATGCAGCCAACAAAACTATCTTATATTGACATAAGCAACGGTTATTTGAAACGCAACATTTAATAGAAAATCTTATGTAGACATAAGTGGTTCTGACAAACTTAATTTTTCTGATTTCTGTTTTCTTAATTTTTACAGAAGAACTTATGTCGACATAAGTGTGAGTAAAATCCAAATAAAATTTTAGCAAAGTATCTTAAGTCAACATAAGTTTTTTTAAAAAACTGAAAGAGAACCGGATAAAATTAAAATTCACACGAATTAATACGACATAAGAGTTTTTGTTGAATCATAAAACTTGAATTTGGGGGACATAAGAAAATTGAATGACATAAGCTTATCTGTCGAATGCATTGTATAGCCGTTCGAACATAAGTGGTTACGAATAATGCGATATTTTTGTAACGGACAAATATTTTTAAATGGGGGTAAGGCAGAAATTTAGATTTCAAGCTGCTTATGAATATCAATTTAAAAACAGAGAAATAGCTTATGTCGACATAAGCTACTCTGTCTTATTGCCACAGAATTATAATGGTGTTCGTTATAATGACACGATAACCCAGTTTTAGTGCCTAAATTACAAGATATGGATGTGACCAATATGTGGTTTCAACAAGACGGTGCCACATGCCATATATACATACAGACAGAGAAACAATTCAATTACTGCATGAGTCATTCTTGTAATCGGCCGTTTTTGCGATCAGAATTGGCCATCCAGATCATGCGATTTAACGCCATTGTATACTTTTTTCTTTGGTTTTTTTTTGTGAAGTCAAAGGTCTATGCAAACAACCCACGACCACCAACGCCTTGAAAGAAGAAATTGGAAGGTGTATAATAAAATTCAGCCACATTTATGCAAAACTGTCATAGAAATAAAAGAGTACGTACTTGCCAGCAAAGCCGTGGCGGCCATTTATCCGATAAGCTATTGCATACATAGCCCCCAGTCTGTATACTCTATGAATCAATAAAAAATATAAGCTTTCTAATCAAAAATCTGTATTTTCTATCAAAATTACATTTTGGGTAAATTATGGAAAACCCCTCTATAGATGACCAGCCAATACCCAGCAGGAAGGAACTAATGTCACCGGTGGCCAAATGAAAAAGTGAAAGTATTATATTCTCTGAAGACGTAGTTTGCCGTTTTTAACTAAAAGAACGAAAAGGGTTGAGTCACGACTAGAAGATGAGCACTGCGGTTTTCGTTCGGACAGAAGCACAATGGACCAGTTATTCACTCTCAGAATGGTACTTGAGCAGGTTTGGGAGCATGCTACACCGTTTAACGCATGCTTCATAGATTTGGAGAAAGAATACGACCAAGTCCCACGAGCACAAACCACATAGAATAGACCGTCGACCAGGGCCGTAGCCAGGATTTTGTTTCGGGGGGGGCTTACTTCCAAATCTTACGAGGAATTCTTTAAACAAAAAAACTATATACAGGGTGTCCCAGTTAAGCAGTATAATCCTTTAAGGGAAGATTCGTGAAGTTCCGCCGAACAAAAAATTTTATGGCAGGGGGGTTCTATTTTCACCATATTTCCCGTTATGGCCCTTCAAAGCATATGACCTCTAATTTGGAGGTGTTACCACTTAAAACGCTATAATTTCTAAACTAATAGAGATACAAAAATTTTTGCATTTTGTGCATTTTGAAAATACAATTTAGAAGCGCATACAAGTCTTATGCACTTCGGGTACATATATGCAGCTACAAAAAAGTTATAGCTCCTTAAACTCAACATTTGGAAAATTTGTTGTTACATTTTTTACTTAAAATGCCTTTTTCTCAAAATTCTGACTTCATAAATTTTCATTTTTTTTATTAAATTTTTATCCTTGAGATATTTACTAAAAATTATGTTAAGCAACTTTTTTTTACGTACGATCAACAGAAGTTGTTGTAAAAGCCGTTTTTTGTCAAAAAAAAAATGGTCAAACAAAATTAAGTCAGAATAATAAACTAACGTAATTATGAGCAAAGTTTATCTCACAAAATGTATTCAAAACGTGATTACGCGGACATAGTGTTTGTAAACGGGTTCTGCCATGGAAACGCTTCGTTGGCAAGATAGGAGTCCAACACCGATACCCAAATCGTAGTACACCATGTAGCCGGGTACTGATGCGAGTGATACCGAGTGAGCTCCTCGAAATAAAAAAAAAACGACGTTCATACGCAGAGGCGGAAGAAATTGAGGGTGGGATTGTGCGTGCTGTGGAAGTCAAGCCTTTAGTTAGGTCCGAGGACTAGCTGTGGAACTTCCCAGAACCAGGATTCACAGAACTCTCCAGAGTAATAGGTTTCACCCTTTCCATTTAGCACCGGTACGGACACTTCCTCAAGAACATTCTGTGTACTGACGAAGCGCAATTCACAAACAAAGTTATAAAGCTACAAACCTCCACAATTTGCACCATTGGTCAGACCCCTATCCCATTTAATACACACAACATCCTTTCAAAGGTAAGAATTTAATTATTTTGAAAAACTTCTTCAAAATGTGTGCTTATTTCAAAGGAGGTTTAGCGTAAATGTTTGAAAACACTTTAGTAGGCCCGCACGTTCTTCCACAAACAGTTACCTAATTCCCTTGAATTTTTTAGAGAACGATTGCCGAAGCTCCTTGAAGATGTTCTTCTTTTTCAGAGCGATGTTCTTTCAACAAGATGGAGCACCTTGTGACAGCGAGGTAAATCCATTCCTTAACCATACTTTTAATGAACGGTGAACTGGTCGATTTGGCCCAATCTTTGGCCACCCAGATCTCCTTACCTAACACCCATGGATTTTCTCTTCTGGGGTGCTGTGAAAGAAAAAGTTGATTTTAGAGAAATATCGAGTCTCTTTTTGACCATTGTCTGACAAAAAAACGGCTTTTACTACAAATTCTGTTGATCGTATGTAAAAAATAGGCTTCAGTAGAAGAGGTTTCTGGATTGGAACGCGTTGTTTGTTTCAATTAAGTTCTTGAGGCTCTTAATTCAATTTCAAATAAGTCCTCGGCACGTTGGGATTGGGATTTGGATAAAATGAGATGAAATGGATAAAAAGCCTCTCTGAAAAAATCTTCGGTATTTTCTCTGATGTTCTTAAGAGAATTCTGTAGTAGAAACGTAGTCTAAGGATTTGGTCTGTAGGAAAACTGATAAGGGTAGCGTTAAACTGGCTTACTAGGCTTACTAGGAAATCACCTTTTTGGATCGCTGCCAAAAGTGTTGATGCTTTCAAAGACATCGCCCACGTTCTGCTGGTTATTTCTTCAAGACTTATTGAAGGCTTAGAAGTCGAGTTTTTCGCCCTCTGGTGCGTGTTTTTTAATGACATTTTTTATAGTTGTATTTGCATTTCAATGGTTGCGGAAGAAATTAGCTATTTCACCAAGGCAATTGCGAATTGCAGGAGTTGACATGGCATTAGACAGAACCACTTTCAAGGGATGGCTTGCACAGTGTACATACCTAGCATTTGGATACTGTATACCTACCTGTAAAGTCTCCTTATTTTTATAGATTTTAATTTATATTAGAAAGTTTTAGTTTTTAATTTTTTGCTTAGCGTTTCGGGGGGGGCTTCAGCCCCTCAAGCCCCCCCCCCTGGCTACGTGCCTGCCGTCGACTCCTCCCACATAACAGACTTTGCCTATAAGCTGTAGCAGGATTTTTCATGTATTGGTGCTGTACAAAATCAAAGGAGTGCCATTGATTTTGACATTTCACACGTATTCACGGACAGGAGATTTAATTCCGGGGTGAATCGGGTAGGTGCACGGAAGTCGGCGGTCTAGTTCTACGTGGTTTGTGCCCACGAGGTAAACTCTGGACTGTATTACAATACCTTTAAGTCAATACCTTTCACCGATGGCGTTGGACTTCGCCAGGGGTGCGTGTTGTCTCGTCTCCTTTTCTTTACTTATATGGACTGGCAGGATTGGTGAAGAACGTTTTGCATTGGGAGATCTGAGGATAAGTCATTTGCTCTTCGCTGATGACTTGGTCATCCATCGGTTCTCTCATACTGAACTTTAACGCGCACTCGATCGGTTTGTAGCCGTTTGTGTTGAAGCTGAGATGAAGGTTAACGTGAACAAATCTGATATGTAAGTGATATGGTAGTCTCCAGAACGCTTCCTGTTCAAAGCACTCTGCATGTTAGTGGAGACCCATTTAAACAGGTGGAGAAGTTGAAATAAGTATCTCGGGGTCTTATTCACGAGCGATGGAAGGAGCAATGCTGAGTTTTTTTGTAGTATTGGCAGGGTCATTCTGTTATTGGCAGAACTAAACTTTGTGTCAAAGCTAAGTTGTCAGTCTTTAATTCGGTGTTTGTTCCGACTCTTACCTATGCTCATGAGGTTTGGTTAATTACCGAGAGTATAAGATCGCGGATACAAGCTGCCGAAATGAGACTTCTCCGTTGTATTGCTGATGTGAGTGTGACCCGTAGAGATAGCATTATAGAATACGTGAGGAACTCAATCTCGAGCAGATACTGCCCTGGAGCGGTCCATGCTTCGGTGGTTTGATCGTGTTAAACGCATGTCTGTCCCATCAGTCAGGCTTCCTCTAGGTAGACCCTGGATGAGATGGATAGATCAAGTTCATAATTCGGTGGTCTGCCATTTGGCACAAGTGGTAGTCAATCAATAGAACAACAATATCAACAACAACTTAAAGAATTATCATGTTCGTCAGTACGTCAGTTTGTCACATATATTACCCACATAAACAAACAGATCCAATACAACTCAAAATGTTTCAAGCCTTAAATATCTTTTGAGCAATAATCGTCACTAGCCTTATATTTTTTTAGGTATCACAAATTAGTGTTTATCTAGGATTAATTTTGAACTATAAGATGCACATACTATGTAGTACTCCAGCAGTCGGTTATGATTTTTCCGCATACGGCATACTCCTTAAAACACAAAATTAAGATCGCCAATAGTTCGCTAAAAATGACAAAGATGCATCTACATCGTGTGATGCTTTAATGAGGTATTATAGCTCAAAATTTCATAGGGCCTTTTCTGAAGATGCATATGAGGATCCAATAAAGGAAAGTGAGGACGTTTATATAGAGCAATAGGTACTTGAAACAATTTTACGTATAAAGCTGAGTCACCTACCCTAATGCCGCATATATGGTTTCATCAAAATGGCCCGATATACCTGTTGCGGAAGTCTAGCCTCAATTTGCATAACCTAAAGTCACTGATACAAATTTTTCTTACTCGATGGATGATTATTACGTTTCTATTATAAAAAAATGTTTCCCTAAGTGGAAAAGAAAGAACTAAAAATCTGAAATCAATGGCAAGCATGGGTAATTATTCAGCGTTTTCGAATTAGAAAAAACACCCGCAAGTTGGTTTTGGTTTTTTTTTTTTTTTTTTTCAAATCAAATTGGTTCTTCTTCTGCGAATTTATTCTGCCTCACAGGGAAAAACTTAATAATTAGTTTTCCCAGTTGGCTGTTTTTTTTTTCTCATAGAATCGGAACTTCATTTGGAAACCTAATTTTTAAGATTGGACAGATGTTTGACATAATTCTTCAAAATGGAAACCCGAATTTAAAATAGAATGAAAAATTAGTTTGAGAATCATGATAACAAAAAGGACATTAAAAACTGGGTATAGTTGTGTTGTCCAAAAAAAAAAAAACTGTGTCATTGCCATAAAGTGTACACAAATTATGTAGGTATGCGCATACATATTCGGTGCTGAACATTTTTTCCGTGTTCCTACTGTATAACGACGACGAAAACTGTCATACAGAAGGTAGCGGTCAAAATAGACCTGATAGCCAAAATGTTCGTGCCTCAGGATATCACATATCAATATCCAAACTCAAATCCAACTAGCCTGCCGGATCTGATGAGTTACCTATATAGAGCATTTATATCTCTAGTTTTGGTACCTACCCAGTTCATGATGAGATGACGATTGACGTTAGAGAACGCTCGCTACTTCATTTTTCATTAAAGTCTGTACCTAACAATTGCACCGCGTAGATATCAAAAAAGGATGAAGACAGCCTGACGTTTTCATATGATTTTGCTAACTTAATCATTATTATGAGGGGATTCTACGAAACTCTCAAGTCAACACCAGAGTCCAGAGGCACAATTTTGTAAAGTCTGGTGACGACGATTGTTTGATAATACGATAATACGTAGATCACACAAGCGAAGAATTTTCAGAGGAAAATCCAGCGATGAAAGTTGACGAAAAAACGAAATTGATTCAGTGAACGATTGGCGATTTATTCTAAGATTTATTCCCAAGTGACCGAGAAATAATTTTCGTTCATGGGCATATCACATGAATTGCATAATAAATTTTTCTCTAACATCAGTAATTGGTTTATATAGGTCATAGCTAAATGACATTCAAGAGAATGACAAAGAGAATTTACGTTACGTTAAACAGGTTGAAGAAACAAGAAACAATTATAACTATTAACAATTAAAGCAAACATGTATAGGATAAATAAGGTTACGTCTGGCACATTTGACCAACAAAAATAATAGGGGTATTCACGATTCGGTGTATGTATCTAGGTCGGCTCCATGAAATTAGGCCCCAATGAAAAAAGGCCCCAAAAATAAATGAAAAAAGGCCCCAAAAATTTATATAGTAAGCAACAAAAACGTTTTGTAGTAGGATTGGGGTGATTTTTCAATTTTTTGGGGCCTTTTTTCATTAATAATTTGGGGTAAAATTTCATTTTTTTTGTGCAATTATGCCCCAAATTAAAATCGATTCTAAATATTGAGGCCTTTGTAAGAAATATCACCCTAAAAAAATGAAAAATTGCCCCAAAAGAATGAAAAATGGCCCCAAACTCAATGAAAAACGCGAAAAATATGTTAAAATCGATTCTAAATATTGGGATCTTCTTAAGAAATATCACCCCAAAAGAATGATATATACCCCAAACATAATGAAAACCATGAATTACAACAAATATTCAAGAAAAGGTAAAAACCTCTTTGTAACTGTTTGTAAAGCTTAAATTTTAGCTTTAGAAAATTTGAGAAAATAAAAGTTGAAAATTCGCGCGAATATTAAATTTAAAAGTTATTTCAAACACTGAGGTGGCATCAGTCGTCTAAGATGGCTGGGACTTCTAGAGCGAATGGACACCAACGCTCCGGCATGAAGTGTCTTCGATTCTAACCCGGAGGGACAATGCAGTAGAGGAACACCTCGCCTTAGGTGATGGGCACAAGTGGAAGGGGACCTCAACCAAGTTGAAGTGCGCAACTGGATGGAGGCGAATAGCCAAAGATCGGGTTAAATGGAGAGGCGTGTTGGTTGAGGCCCAGGTCCTCCCCGGACTGTAGCGCCATCTAAGTAAGTAAGTAAGGAAAAACTGACTTTAAGCTTTAGAAAATTTGAGAAAATTAAATTTTCGAATTTTGGGCTTTAAGCTTTAGAAAATTTGAGAAAATAAAAGTTCAAAATTCGCGCGAATTTTTAACTTTTATTTTCTCAAATTTTCTAAAGCTAAAACTAAAAGTTATTTCAAAAACTGAGAAGGCAATAAGCTTTAGAAAATCTGAGAAAATAAAAGTTCAAAATTCGCGCGAATTTTCTAAAGCTAAAATTAAAAGTTATTTCAAAAACCGAGCTGGCTTTAAGCTTTAGAAAGCTAAAACTAAAAGTTATTTCAAAAACTGAGAAGGCTTTAAGCTTTAGAAAATCTGAGAAAATAAAAGTTCAAAATTCGCGCGAATTTTCTAAAGCTAAAATTAAAAGTTATTTCAAAAACCGAGCTGGCTTTATTTATTAGTATTTTCTCAAATTTTCTAAAGCTAAAACTAAAAGTTATTTCAAAAACTGAGAAGGCTTTCAGCTTTAGAAAATCTGAGAAAATAAAAGTTCAAAATTCGCGCGAATTTTCTAAAGCTAAAATAAAAGTTATTTCAAAAACCGAGCTGGCTTTTCTACAGCTTAAATTGAAAGCTATTTCTAAATCTGAACAGGTTTTAAGCTATAACAAAATTAAGAAAATACAAGTTAGGAATTCGCGCGCACTTTCGTCAATAAACTGATCGATGTATACCTACTCACAAATTCAATTGTCAGTAAGTTATTTACTCCTTGAAAGCTGTAACGTCCAGCCCTTGTAACAACGGTATAATTCGCGTTTCTTC
Source organism: Cheilosia scutellata (assembly GCA_955612985.1). NCBI lineage: Eukaryota > Metazoa > Arthropoda > Insecta > Diptera > Syrphidae > Cheilosia > Cheilosia scutellata. Next base: position 93,490,546 of record OY015312.1, read on the forward strand.
TAGTAGATTTTTGTTTTGATACCAAAATAAGAAAATGAAAAATGCCCCAAATGATCTTCAAACAATTTCCATTAAATGAAAAATCACCTCAATAAAATGCAAAAAGGCCCCAAAACAATGACAATTTCATAATACGTTTTGTTTTTGTTTGCCAATTATTATTTTGGGGCAATTTTTCATTTGTTTGGGGCAATTTTTCATAAATGGAATGGGGCCATTTTTCATTATGAAATATTGCCCCAATTGTTGGGGCCTTTTTTCATTTATTTTTGGGGCCTTTTTTCATTGGGGCCTAATTTCATGGAGCCATCTAGGTCTAGTAAAATTGTGAAATTTATTGTATTTTTTTTATCACATCGTGAGCACACTTTTTCTAATCTCTCTATAGCAACACTAGAAAATAACAAAAAACATTGGAAATTGAACTGACATTTGCGACCTAATACATTTTACACTTAACTGTTGTATTTTTTTGTTACTATAGGTCTGGGTTATTGTAAAAGTGTAAAAGTGTAGTAAGTATATTTTGTTAAAGTGTAAGACAACTTCACACTTTTACACTTTCCACAATGATACTAGACCTGATACACCGAATCGTCAATACCCCTAATATTAAAAGTTGTAATTGTAACTGATAAATTATTTTGAAAATTAAATCAAACAAAAACAATCTTAAACATTTTTGGCAGACCATTATTCCAAATGTATCGGATAATTGCCACCTAACCTAACCTAACCTAACCTAACCGAGTTCTGGAGTTCTGCACTCTAATTATTGTAAGTTGTAATGCTCTGGAAATATGTATATCCCCACGAAGCGAGCTCCGAAGTGTACTTAGGTGCACTGCCAAGTTTTGTGTATATTATTCGTTGTAATTGTATGTCGTGTAATGTGACCCACATCATGTCCCACATCAAGGAATAATTTCGTTAAGTTCCTTTGAACATTTAAACTTAGTGTGGAATGCTAGTCGAACTGGTCGTCTCTGTACGCCTTCAAGTAGGTTAGGTGAATTTTTTGGGGCGAACTCCATATGGGAGCAATATTGACGGCCTGGTCTAACATGTGCCATAGACAAGGAGGACCTGCTGGTTGTCCCAAGCAGGTCATTAATATGGAACATATAAATATAATTTTGGAAATTATAGATCCTTGGGAAACGGGCAATCCTGCATTTACCACGATACTACTGTATCTACTAATATACACCAAAGTCTGTGACAGGAAAAAGCTGTCAAGCTTTTGGAAAATTGGAATTCAGAAAGGAAAAAAAATGGCCAAGTGCAAATGTCACTCGCGCACCGAAGGTTCCATACGTTAGTTCATAATAATATGCAGGCATAGGTAGTTAAGGTATTGTTCCCGGTTATCGGTCGTCATCACTCGTCAGTTTCGCCTACTTGGATCTTCGAAAACTAACTATGAAGTAGCTATATACATACCTTTACTGACCTACTCCCTAAAAATGCGAGCAAGATATTTCATTGCAAAATCATCGGCCCCACCCAACTCGTAACAATACAAATGAACAGAGAGAGCACATGTGCAACAAAAATGCATTCACGAACCAGTGTTGCCAGCCGCTTTAAGTGAAATTCCCCATCACAGGCCTTAAAATTTCTCTTTTTCACCATTCTTCGTGGTGGCATTCCCCATGGATTCCCATAATGCTTTTTCATAAAAACACTATATGAAATTGAACCAGAATTTCAAGAATGTATTGTAAAATTTTTATTTTTTTGATAGGTATTTTATATTAAATAAGTGTGTGTTAATTATTGATAAAAGAAGTTTCATCAAAATCGGATAAAAAAACCGGAGATATATGGTAATTAGAATTACAAAATGTTAAGCTTCGGCGGTGACATTATACAAACAACATAATAAAAAAAGTAATGTTGAAAAAAATGTAGGTACACTTTATTCCTGAAATGTTGGCACCATTTTATATGATATTTTTGGAATTTTGGGGCGTTCATTTATTCATTTCTAATGACCCGCTTATCCATTAAGTGGATCGCAGGTGTGGGTTGCTCAAGTAGACACACCATAACTCTGGATTCTTCGCCATTGACCATAAATCATCAAAGGCAATGCCCAGCCCATACGGGTAGAAGAGAGATTATGGATTTGATCTAACCATCTCATCCTGGGTCTACATAGAGGACGCCTATCTGGATGATACCATAGCACGTCTTGGGATCCTGGTTGGATACATGCGTTTAATATGACCAAACCATCGAAACATGGACCTCTCCGTCCGCAGAAGTAGCTACTCGACATTGAGTTCCTCACGTACATATTCTGGTGTTTCTAATACGATCTCTATACGGGTCACACCACCAATACAACGGAGGAATATCGCGATCTTATTCATTACCCAAATCTCATGACCATTGACCATAGGTAAGAGTTGGAACAAAAATCGAATTAAATACTAATACTAATAACTTAGTTTTGACACCAAGTTCAGTCCTCCTAATAACAGAATGACCGAGCTGTCTCAAAATTGATCCAGCCTGAACAATCCTACAGGAAAATGATGAAATATGAACATATATGATTTCAAATTTCACACCCTTTATCTTTTAATCCTATTTCAAGTACTCATCAGTCGCAATGCATGCGCGATTAAGTTGCGTTCCGTTTGAAACGAAATATTAGAGTAAAGTATTGATATTTTATTATATTTTTACTTTCCCCACATTTTGTTCTAAAAAAGGGAAGATTCCCCTTTTCCCCTTTCGGCAAATTTTTGGCTGAATTTCCCCACGAAAAGGGGAATTCCCCATGACCTGGCAACACTGTCACGAACACGATACAACGAATATGAAACAATGCGATGATCGTGGGGAGAGAGGCCAGAGCACAACCATCCATCTCCATCCTCCATGACCATGACATCGAACGAGAACGAGATGCACAACAAAAAATATTCACCATGCTCTCCCATCAAACCTCACAAAAGGTATTTCTCCTCAAGCACATCTCGATCTCATATGCAAAAATCCTATTTATGAATTATGTCTCTCACTTAAGATCCGCCTCCTATCCAACAAAAATAATTTTCTCCCACAGCAGCCACGCCAGGGCTCCCAGGTTTTTTAAAAAAAATTCCCCTTTTTTAAGCACCAAACTCATTTTGTCCCCCTTTAAAAAATTAAAAATCCCCTTTTTTTCCCCGAAGAAAAAAAAAGTAAAGTAAACCTTTTTTAAAACATATTAATTATAATTATTTATACACAAAACAAAAACCAATCTTAAAAAATGATTTTAAACTAAATTTGTTGAAAAATCTTTCATTAATTCATTATTCACATATCAGAGATAAAAATATTTAAGTACATAGGTACCTACTTATTTAATAAATAAATACAGACTTCGTATATTTTATACATTTTTAAATAATATATAAATTAATAAATTCATTTTTGTACATAGCCTTTTTTAACATATTACCTAATTATAATTATTTATAAACAAAACAAAACAAACTTCGACAACGAAGTCAAAACAATTTTCAGACTTCAATAAAGCTTTTGTATGTAGAATTCCACTCAACGTGGAATTCGATAGTTTATTGCGAAGTTTTTTTTGTTAAGGTTAATTGCTGAGAAAATTCTTTCAGCCCCTGTCCCGCTGTGAGGAAGGCAAAAAATTAAACCCACAAGTTTTCTTATCTTTGGAAACAGGTTATCATCATCGAGTCTTTTATTTAAAATCGTCTTCCAAAACTCTTGAACATTTTCAGTGGAAATATCATTAATGTTCACATTACTGAGTAATCTATATTCTCTATCGATTTCTATCCAATCGTCTTCAGAAAAAATGTGTCCAAAATATTTTGACAAGCCGCCAAGTGAATTAAAACTTTTATTTTTCAGAGAAATTGGACTTATAAACTTTAAAAGTTTAAAAAGTTCTCAGTCTTGGTCTGGCGAAAAATTAAATCGTTTTAAAATTTTTTTACATTATTTAATTAAAAAATTTCTGCAATTATCTTTAAAATGTAATTTCTCATCTTCCTTAAGGACACCCGAAGTATCTAATTTTGATGACAATCGCGGGCCTAAATATACATTTTTGAAAACATCCAAATTTTTGTCATTGGTCAAATCCATTTCAAAAACATTTGAAAGACTATTTAAATATTCAGTTTTCAAAAAACAATCAGCAATTGCTTTTAAAGTTAATTCAATACGGTCGAATAAAATATGATTTTTTACATCTTCTGATTGCATTTCTAAATTAAGCTTTGTAAAAAGGGGCAAAAAGAAATCTAAAAATTCAAAGTATAAAATGGTAGTTGGTTTTTCTAGTAGTCTATACATTTTTTCAGATTGTGTTTTGTTTACAGTATCTTCTAAATACTAGCAAAATACAATAACAACGCTTGATATTGTTCTATGAGTCTCTTTATAACTGCGTGTAATGACAACCAGCGTGTTTGCGATGGGTGCAGCATTTTATCTTTATGGGGTTTTACATTACAAAAAACTTGAAATTCCTGCAATATATGCTGCCTTTTTGCACTGCAGTTAAAATGAGAATATATTTCTCGGCAACAAATTTCAATTTCGTCCGGCAAGAATTTCAAGCGCTACTCGCCACAAGATGGAATGAATGACAAACACATCGCATTATAAATAAATTCGGAATAACATCTTTTAATAGTTTTGAAACATAATTGTATTTTCCAACCATTACACTTGCTCTATCTGAATGCTATCAAATTCTTTTCATAAGGTATTTTATTACTTTTAACAAAATCTGCAATTTTTCCAAATAAAGTTTTAGCATCCGCTTCAGGGACCTCGATAATGGTCAGAAAACGTTCATCCACTTTTAATACTTTAATATATCTACAGACTATAACTAAAATTTTCTTGGAATCAATGGTTGTTGATTCGTCAGTAATAATACTAAATAAATGTTCTTTTAACACAGACACCAAGTCACTGGATAAAAATTCTCCAGTCACATTTTGAACAATTGACGTCGCCTTAGTGCTGCTTATCGACATGTTCGGCAGCGAAAGCACATAGCTTAATTTCGGCTTCTTTTGACTGCTGTTCAACGGGAGTGACAATAAATGATGCAATTTTCGGTTGCTTATTGCTTTGCTAAAGATCGGCATTGCGGATGTGTTATTTTGTTTTTGCGTGCTTTTGCAGTTCCGATTTTTTCGCAATTTGTGGTGCCCTGCATATTTTGCAAAATGCTCGAGCACCAAAATTCTTCGAACTTTTGTCTTCGGACAGCCAACTTTTAAACTCCGGCAATGCTTCCCATTTCTTGAGGTACCTAGTTATATTTTTGTTTTGTTGGCTCTTCGTCCTCGCTGGAAGAACTCGATTTCGGTCTTTTCCTTTTTTCTATTTAAAAAAATTATGTCAAAATCCAAAATAAAAGAAGAAAATAGGAATTATTTTTCTTACCCATTGAGTTGTGCCGCCGTTGTCTAGAAATTCGCTTTTGAATTTAGATATAGATATGTCTCGATCGGTGTGATGTGTATGGCGGAATGCCACACCGGTGTCAGTACATCGGTGCAGCCACAAGTGTGGTGTCTATGGGCCGCTTAACATTCCACTCATATCCAACACGAAATCTCCCCATGCAATCCAACAACGCATAATGCATCGAGAGCGTTAGATAAACACACAAGCCACACCCTTTTCGGAGTAATTCTCTCGGTTTGCTTGCGCGTGGTGAAGATCGTGTTCAACCAAACACCAATTGGGATTGTAATGGAAGTTCCAATTGGGGCGTATTTTATGTGGTGATTGAGTTTTTTTTTGTAAATATCTTCTAAAATATTAACTTTTCGACATAACAGTCTTCAGCACATATATAGCTACGAAGATGATCTACAAGAAAGGATTATATATGTATTTTTTGTAAATCTAAAAATAAACAGTTTTTTGTGCGAATGAACATATTTTTTCCACGAAATTAAGAATAACTCCAAAACCAGCCGATGTATTGTTAATATTAGTATTTGTCGATTAAATAGAGGTTAAACCTGATACTGTGTGCAAATTCCAGCCTTCTACATCAATTACCTAGTTCTTGAGATAGACCTAGGTACAACATTTTATTATTTTATTCGGACAGACATCGTAGCGAAAGCAATAAGGTTCCTCCATATGGAAACGGAACCTTAAAAACTGAAAAATTCGGTTCTCTTTTGAGAATAAGAAGACATTCGAAATTGTCGTATCGCATTCATTACCATCTGCCACATATTTGTGAAAAACCCCCATGATCAAAAGCCTTTGAGATGTCCAAGGCTATGGCTCTGGATTCGACATGTCGTTCGATTGCCAGCGTCCATAAGTTAATGGGTTTTCCAGGAGAACGTACGGTTCGAAATCTTTATTACCTGTCGTTTTTTAATCGTGCTGAATTTTGTATTTTGATATTATATAGTAGGTAGTACTTAAAGTTACAAGGTTCAAGCTTAAAAATCCATACAGTCCACTTTAATTTCACAGTAGGAAATGAGCAGTTCCAAAAAAAACTCTTTGAGATTAAAAGACCTGAATCGTATAAGCTTGTGGATAAACTCCAATCCAAATACCAAATGTTGCGTGTATCTAACAAATCGCCTTCTTATCTACAAAGCTTTCCACATCTCATTGTACTTTCCCTGCAAGGATAACAAATTGCATTAAATGTTATTTGTACATTTCGCTGTCACATTGCTGGGTTGTTTCTGCATTCTGTTTTATTGACTCTTGTCTACACTCACTATGTTGAAATCTTAGCCATAACTAATTATGTGTATACCCTCGAGAAATGCATGCATCATTATTCTATTCACAAATAGGAAAAAAAAACAAGAAACAAATTATGTGAAACCATCAAAAGCAAAGGAGCTTTACATTTGCCATTTAATTTAGCGGAACCATTCCAAACAAACAATGCGAATAAAAAACCAAACAGTAGTCCAAGGAGAAGTAAGACTCTGGCAGGAACACAAACAATGAATGATTCAGCTGCGGGGATATCAAAACATTCCGCAAAAGAAAACCATAAGAACTAGTTAAACATTTTGATGGAAAGCTCTAGTAGAAGTAGAAGAAAACAGGGAATGCAATAACAGCATAAGAGACAGGACCGTGACGACGACAGCGACGGCATCATCAGCAACAACAATACGCATTTGAAAAGACGTCGTATTGTGACACAAACAAATTACAATTGATATCTCAGACGTACGTTCATTGCGTATGTAGCACAGGATATGGGCACACAATTTAAAAGGCAGACAGATTGAAAAGAATGTAGTACTACCTAAGCTTAAAAAAAGAAAGGCAGAAAAGGCGACACAAGAAGACCTCATTGGAATTTGAAAATGTTGTAATTTTTGATTCGAGGACAGCGAATGACAGATGAGCGCAGAAGATCTCATAAACAACAATAAATGGAATATTGTGGAGAACGAATAAAGAGAATGTTTGGTACTACATTACCTACTGTGGTACTGTGGTGTTGCGTGAACCATATGATGTTTTGAAGAAACAGAAATAAATAATAATTACGTATACGTTTCAGAGATGCTGCTAAAAGCTAAACGATGTACTTTTTTAGATGTTTGTTCATTGAATTGGCAACACTTTTTCCAACAACAAACAACGCATAAGCAAATTTAATATTTTTATTTTTTTTTAATAATTATTCTAAGATGTTCCCTAAAATATTTTTTCTGAAGAAACTTTTTTTATGTATGAAAAACTAGGTTTTCCTCGCGGCTTCGCATGCGCAGGCGTAAGTATTTATTTGTATACAGGAACAGGGATTCCTTCCCAATCTCTTTTATATTTTATATTTAAAGGGATCATGACGTAATCTCGAATGACAAAAATCTCGAAGGCTAAAAATCTCGAAAAGTTTTTTTTTTTTAATCTCGAAATCAAAAATCTCGAATGTACAAAAATCTCGAAAATAAAAAGTAAATTCGAGATTTTTTTGCACCCATCCCATAGCCAGACAGTAAACCCAAGCAGGGGGGTTGCAGGGGGGCAGCATGGCCCCCCATACGTATCACTTTTTAACACCATTTTTAATATTAATTCGAGATTTTTTTTCGAGATTTTTGTTATTCGAGATTATGCTTTCTAGATTTTTTTTTTTTTTGAGATTTAATTCGAGATACTTTTTTCGAGATTTTTACATTCGAGATTTTTGCTTTCGAGATTTTTTTTTCGAGATATCGTACTAAACCCATATTTAAATATCGCACAGGAAACCTGCCTAAGAAATAACCTAAGGTAGAAGAAGTTAGTATGTATCTCTAAAAATTATGTTTAACACCCTATTGAAAAAAAAAAAAATTGGTAAAAAAAAATATTATTTCATCAATTTGTAAGTGAAGCATCTCAACAGATTCGGCCACTAACTACGAGACAAAACATATTTCTTTGTTTATTCGCATGAACATGGCGTTCTACATATGAAATTGTACATGTACATTGTGTGTATTCACGTATATACGTGGTATCTATCCCGCCAATGGTGACGTACTGGTCTGTGAGACCGGGTGTGTTTAAAAATGCGAATAACTTTATTATCCGCCATTGTTTTTTGTTGCAATTTCGAGTAGCTGCCGTATTGCACGTCCCCCACCATCAGTTAACGTCGAAACTGCGTAGTGAGCACACGTTGGGTATTTTTTTTACTAACCCGGTGCGTGAGACCGTGCGTCACCGTTTATGTAAGTAAAATAATTTTTTATTATTCGTATTATTTTACCTTGATTATTTTTTTTATTGTTTTATTGTGTATTTTGTTCATTTTGTAAAAGTTCCATATGTCGAAAGACTAAAAAACGTTATTTTCCTTTATGAATATGTGATTTGTTATTGTTTTCTTAATTTTAAAAAATGTATTACTAAAAACATTGTTATTTTTAATGCTCTAATTAAAAATGTTTTTTGAATTGTAATATTGAAATAAAAGAGCTTAAATTGATTAAATATCTTTGTTTTATTGTCAAAGAGTATAAATAAAAAAAAAACATGAACTATTAGTAACACGTTTCGAAAAACCTTCAGTTGAAAAACCCGGTCTATGAGACCGGCGTCACCATTGATCAAAGTCAAATTTGCGTCACCATTGGCGGGCTATACATAATGCTAACTGAGTCCAGTCGTAGATAGGAAAAAAATGTTAATAGCCGTTTTTTTATTATCAGCGTGATCTGATCCGGATCAGATCATGAAAATAAAACAAACTGGATCATTGAAAAATTGAATTGAGTTGTGGCAACAGTTGTTTTCAACACATAACAGACAATACCAGGTATGTCAAGATTCGTGTTGCCATCAGCCATAATGTAGCCACACGGTACAATGTGACGTCACATCACAATGCGATGATTTCTCCATTGTACTTGCTCATTTTTGAGTTTGACATTTCGCTTGTTGTGTCGGGGTTGTTACCATCCATCCATCCATACTACTTATAAAATGCAACGTCCGTCTGTTCGTTTCTCCATAACTCGAGAACCATTCGTCCGATTTTCATGATTTTTTTTCTGCTTTATAGATGTGTGAACGTATGAACTTGAAAGTTTGTATGTTGATAGATAAGCAAACATTATTACATGCCTCATTCATCGTTTTTAAAAATTCGTCCTATAAGGGTTGAAAAACTTTTCAAACCAACTTTTCTATTTCGACCTTACTACGCTTAACTTGCCATTATACTCATAAATCTATATATGCCAATTCAAGATATGCTTTTAATTGTTAGGCAATACTTCACCGAGTATTTTGAGCTAACATTAATTTTTCTGGTCCATCCAGAGGGCGAGATACAAAAAATTGAAAATAGATCTTATTTGACCAAGTGCGAAAAATTTGATTTATCGATTGCAGTTGTTGTGCTCAGGGGTGGTTTTATATTGCTTTCTAAAAATATAACGATTACTCACACCTCGCACGACAAGCATTCAGGAGTGCACATTGTATATGTGTATGTATGACGTAGTTGAATTTGATGTAGGGAATGGATATGCATAAAACAAACTACATAATTATTTACATACGTACATTATAAGTAATTTGTGATGCGTAGTATAAAATAATCAAATCATACCTGTGACGAGTTTTCATTTATGTGAAATAGCTATTATGTCCATTGACTTAGGACTTCGGTACAGGTTGCGTAAGGACTAAGTTGGTGACTGGGGAGGGGTAAAGGGTTCGTAGGGACTAACTCTGGAACTGTTTGGCCGATTTTAAAAATTCTTTTAACATTGTACTAGCTACATCCTCCTGATCAGTATAGGTTACTTGGAAGAGGATGGGGGAAGGGAAAACGGGGGTATAGGGGCTATCTTCTGAACTACTCGGCCATTGCTGGAGTTGGACTCCGACAGCCATGTTTTTCACATGGACTGCTATATGTTGCATGTTCGCGTGTGAGCTGCAGTTTTTTATACTTGCGCCCACTAAAATAATAACGTGTATACTGTATAGTTTACAAAAAGGCATTGCGATAAAATATTTTGTAAGCTTAAAATAGAGCTTAGTTTTATTTAAAAGAAAAGAAACCGGCGGGCGGAGCCGCGGGCATTTGCTAGTATGAATATAAATCTGCATACATTTTGCATTCAATATTTTTTTTTTAGAAACTATGTTCAAATGTTATGTTCAAATATGCAAAATATTGCGAAGAAAAAACATCTCAAAAGTCGCAGTAGTAAATTATTCGAATATGAAAATATGCTAATTGATTTTTTGTGTTATTTTATTAATAATGTCTCATATTTTGGTCTGGCAACATTATTGTGTGGCTATAATTTACAGGGACACCAACATTTAAGAATTAAATAAACAACGCAACGAAACAACAGCGACAAATAGTTGAATTAATAATCAGATCATGATTCGTGATCTCGCCGAGAAGGTGCAAGCTATCTTTTTCAGCAGAAAACGAAAGACTTGTTTTCTTCCAAGCAATCCACTAATTGTAAATAACACAAGAATTGACTGGGTTCCGTCCGTGAGATATTTAGGCATACATCTGGATACAAAACTCACATTTAAGGAACATACTGCTAAAACAATACAAAAAGTGAATATAGCAATAAACATATAAACATTATACCCATTTATAAACAGAAAATCCTTACTGAACAAAGCCAGCAAGATCATAATTTGTAAGGTAATTTTTCAGTCAATCCTCTTATATGGTTGCCAAGTATGGGGTAATTCAGCAAAATGTCATATTAAAAAAACTACAAGTTTCGCAAAACAAAATCCTTAAAATTATGCTTAATCTTCCCCCGCATCACTAAACCGCTGATCGTCATACCAGAGCAAATGTTGACTTGATTCAAGATCGTATTACAAGGTTAACCACCAAATCCGCAGCTGTGAGATCTCCGAAAACCCACTTATGAACCAACTAAATGTTTAATCGTGTTTTTTTGTTCGAAATGCATCTTGTGTATCAGGAAGTTTTATTTGTTATTTATTAGATACTTGTTATTTGTTATATATTATTTATTATTTTGTTATTTATTATTTATTATTGTTATATTATTTATTATTTGTTACTTGTTGTCTACTATTTGTTATCTATTATTTAATAATTATTATTTATTTATTTATTTATTTATTTGTTTGTTGATTTATTTATTTATTTACACTTATTTATCTATTATTTATTATTCATTGATTATTATTTACCCATTACAATGTACCTGGTTATTTTTTAAGGTTTTCCTTTTTAATTCTATTTGTATTGAAGTTTTTTAACGTATTTTTCCTTCAAAGTATATCATTCCATACTTAAATTTTTGTTTTTAGTCATGATTTAAAATGAATTGTTCAGTAAAAAGATATAATATAAATATCAAATCTCTGTATGTAAACTGCAAATCGATGATCTATATTCTATATGGATCATAGTTCATAGCTGATAATAAAAAACGGATAATATTGCCGAATATTAATTCAACAAAATTCCCGCCAATTTTTAATTTTCACCCCCCAAATCGAACCTCCCTTGCTCACATTTTTTTCTGCTACACATTTAGGTTCATTGAAAATCGATCATATCCTTCGCATCGTTTCTTTGGTACGCTTTTGGTTTATTTACATGCCCAACTTGATCGCTCCTATTGTGCAGTGTGCCAGGACCTACTATTTGAAATAGTCTGATTGCCATGCAGATATTTAAAACTGGGCAAGAATTGCATTTAAAGCATGAAAGGAAACTCACCGTAATAACGGTTTATTAGCGATGTCTTGGGTGATATGCATCATCTTGAATGAATTAGAAAAATGTAAGAGGGTTTCCAAAATTTATATATTAGATAACAATAAGGTAGTTTTTCAGTCAATCCTCTTATATGGTTGCCAAGTATGGGGATAAGCCTCGCATCCTTCATCCTGAATACTTTTGAAAGACTGACTGACATACACTACGCCCGGAAGATCTATCCCCGGCTCAACACGCCTACACAAAGGGAAAATGTGTGGAGTCCGCGCTACACTGTGTTGTAGGCACAATAGAGGAAACATTAAAAGTTAAAGAGTATACCTACTCTAGTGGCATTTTTAGACATTGAAGGAGCGTTCAACAATTTCAGTACCTACCAGTGGCGTGGCGTCCATATAACCCGATTCCTACCGGGTTACCTTTTAAAAGTTTCAGTTCAGCTACAACAATGTTTACTTAAAAACGAGCAACATAAAACCCACGGGATAAACTTAATAATATGTATCTATTCATCTGCGCAAGCTACACACCCCGACCCCACCAACTTAATTGAGCATTATACACACGGAAACACACACCCTTCGCCATCGCCATCATTATCATTAGTATTAGAGAACTGCCCACACTCTCTGAGCATAGCCCAAAGCTAAAATAACCCGAAATATGTCGGGTTATAAAATCTCTCAGTGGATAGAACAAATTTGTCTCCTTTCTCTTTTGTACACTTGCGATTATCTGAGTTTGATCCTCTCTGTTCAACGCCCGCTTTCTTATGCAAAAAAATAACCCGATGAAAAGCGGGTTATTTGGTGGGTTTTGTTTGTACTTTTACCGCTGCGCTGTGGTGTAATTGAGTATATCTGGAAAATAACACGCTTACCGCCGACATATTTGGTGAATTTGAATTGTGTGTGTATCTCCTATCGCTGCGCTGGCGCTGTGATGTACTGATGTAGTCATCATAGTCAGTTCCTTTTTTACCTAACGATTTTCTGAGGGGAGTATCCTCTGTTCAAAGGCCGCTTTCTTATGCAATAAAATAACACGCTTTTCTCCGAGTTATTTGGTGAATTTTGTAAGTATCTTTTAAAAAATAAACATACTGATGTGTTTATAAAGTTTATAAACAAGTCGCTAAGTGAGAAATCAAGTGTTTTGAGTCTTGGCTGGCTATGATTTTCGTAGGTACCTAAATACGTTTGAAGAAATGTTTCAAAGATTAAGTAGATGATTTTGCTGGACCTCCACAAAACTCCACAAAAATTATTTTTTTTGATTTATTGAACAAATCGAAATATGAAAGTTGTGCACTATTGAATCAAGATGAAAAAATATCTTCATTAATTTAGTTTCTTCCTGGAGTTTTCGATTTTATGGCTTTGAACAATTAACTAAGGTTTTGTAGGTTTTGTATGCCTACAACATCTTCCCTTTGACATTTTGATATTTTTCGACTTCGACTTACCATTTAAAATTATTCACGCCACGCCACTGGTACCTACTGTTGTCGTACGTAGAGGTAGAACACTAAGTAAGCTTAATTGGACTTGAAGAACGACACATTATAGCCGAACTTGGGGGCACTAAGCTAAAAGCTTGCGCCTCCAGAGGAACCACTCTGGGCGGGGTCATCTCGCCACTGTTGTGGGTAATTATTCTTAATGAAGCGCTCGAAGAGCTTAGGAACAATGACATCAGAATAACGGCTTTTGCGGGTAACGTGGTATTGTTGGCAACTTAAATTCCTTCCAACACTGGGGGAACAAATTGAAAGCGCCCTAAAACCCTTGAAACCCGGACCAGGAACTGCGGCCTAACAGCCAATCCTCAGAAAACTGAACTGGTACTTTTCAGAAATAAAACGAAAAAACCGCAGTTTGCTAAATCTTCTGTCGGCGGCACACGCACACCCTTCAGAATCTCTGATAGCGCCAAGTACCTGGGACTTATACTAGATAAGAAATTAAATTGGAAATTAAACACAAATGAAAGAATCCAAAGAGGTATAATAGTCTTCTATTCCTGCAGCAGAATATTCGGGAAATCCTGGGGACCATCTCCCAAAATTAAGCTATGGATGGACACGGCTATAGTAATACCTATACTGACCTATGGCAGTCTTGTTAGTGGCCGGCAACCAATGAAGCCATTTACCTAAAGGCGTTAACGAAGGTTCAAAAACTAGCGTGCATCGGCACCACTAGTGCGATGAGAACATCTCCAACCGCAGGACTTGAGGCTATCCTCAACCTGCTTCCGCTAGACGTTCATATACAACTATCGGCCGCAATTAGTGCAATGAGAATCAGGCAATCAGTAAACTGGAAATTGAACGAAACGGGCCATTCGATGAACGGGTAACGGACTACATCACGAAGGGTTTACAAGACCCTTCTCTAGCGCCTATCCCAGCAGGAAAGAATGGAGAGATGGACTCGTACCTACCATGCAAACCTTATCCGATTTACAGACGGATCTAAAATGGACACTAGGGTAGGGTCAGGTGTCTTCTCCGAAACGCTGGGTATATCACAATCGATACGCCTCCCCGACCATATCAGCGTTTTCCATGCAGAGGTCCTGGCAGTGACAACAGCAGCTCGTGAGTTTGTGGTGAGAGCAATACCACCTGGAGGTATTACCGACAGCCAGGCAGCAATAAAAGCCATAACTGCACCAGAAATAAAACCGAGGCTTGTGAAGTGCTGTCGCGAAGAACTCAAAGCTCTTGGTACACAGCACAAGGTATCGCTCTGCTGGGTTCCGGGACATGAAGGCATTCCAGGCAATAAGAAAGCAGACCCTAAAGAATGCTTGAAAATTATTTATAGTTTTCTGCGATACTAATGATGAAACACGTATCTCAGCATGGAATTCTAATTTAGTTACGACAATTGGGCTACAAAATTTTACTACAATAAGCAGCAAAAGGTCTGCAAATATACATTACATTACATTATTTGAACATGATTTGTATTCAATCGTTGGTAACGTATTTGCTTGGGAACTAATATAAGTAATGAATTCTATCCTGCACTTATAAATGTAAATTTCGGAGTGCATTCTTGAATACAAAATATGCAACATAATGTACTGACATCGCTCGAACATGTACTTAGTTCTGGTACTGCATTTCCGATGCAAATGTTCACCTTAAATACATTATTCGTACTCAATACGACACCGACAATGATGTCAAATAATTTTGATGATTCAAAATATATTATGTAGGTATGTCATCACATCGATGCGAAATAAACATTCGAATTTCGAACGTACCTACCTATATGTAGTGTAGGTATAATGTATATAGTGTCCCGGACTGTGACAAGCACGAACGACATGTTACTAATGTAATGGATTTAAACTGTATCAACAATAATGCCATTATAATGATGATGTTGATATTGATTTTTGAGAGGACATGACCTGGCCATTAATCATATTACAACATGTACGAGTATACGCCATCGGATGTAGGTATCACATGTACTATCATACATATGTGTGAAAGATGAAGAGCACTTTCTTGTGTTGATTAGGCGCATACATTTTA
Source organism: Cheilosia scutellata (assembly GCA_955612985.1). Taxonomy (NCBI): domain Eukaryota; kingdom Metazoa; phylum Arthropoda; class Insecta; order Diptera; family Syrphidae; genus Cheilosia; species Cheilosia scutellata. The sequence continues at coordinate 93,506,340 of OY015312.1, forward strand.
AATCAAACAGCAGTTTAATTTTCTGTGATTCCTTAAAACTGGTGCAATCAGGTGTTAACAATTTGTTTGCAATTCATTAAAATGTACAAGTAGTGTAGTGTAGCTTAAATTACAACTTCTGGATTTTGAAGGCCCTAAATTTGTGCCTACTGGTTACGATAGTAATAGAAATTCGTCTCAGAGATGACTTGGTCGGAATCAAATGTCCGATTTTCTATATACGTTGGGGACTAAAGTTTAAAAGACCTCTCAAAAGTCGCTTTTATAAATAAGTAAGCATTTTAAGTCAAATGTATGTATGTAATTTATTTATAGTTATATAAAAAGTAATAACGAGAAAAAAAATAATTTTGTCGCATATATAACAGTCAATTAATCAAAAACGTAAACAAGTCGCTGGACAAAAGTTTAGATACAGTAGAAGAAATTATTTCATTTGCTTATTTTTAATTAAATTGAAAAAAGAAAACTTTGTTGGTCCTCCACGAGCTTCAATGACTGCCTTCAAACGACGTGGCATAGATAGAACCAAATTTTCTGTTTCGGATGAGACCCTAAATTTTAAGTTCTTTGAATAGCGAGCGCGAGCTAAAAAAAATTGGTAGGTTCACTGGTCAAGTTTTCAAATTCTTTATTGTATAATGATGTTATAGACGAAAAACTTGCCAAGTAAACCTACCAATTTTTTTTAACATTGAACCTTCTTGGACTAAGAACTTGACGTACATTTAGATCTCATTACATTTCGTGGCTGACTAGTTACACACTTATTTTTGTTTTCTATATAAAAGAACTTGGCTGTTTTTTTACATTTATGTTTTTGGTGTGATTTCACTACTTTTTGCAAAGTTTATTTTTTATTAGATATGACAAACAACGTTGAAACGTCTTCACTTTATAATATGTCAACCGACACTGACTACCACTACCATCATTTTGGCTTCCTGTCTTATAAACTTCTATTTGCATATATGTATTTTAAATTTTCCAGCAAAGATTCAACGCTGGAATTTTACATTTTTCCTTTCGTTTAATGCAGGTCCTACCGCTCTGCCAAATTTCAACACTCTACTGTAATGGGAAGTGGCCCAAATAAATAATAACCAATTTTACAAAGTGGGCGTATACCACGCTCCCTGAATGGAAAATCCCAAGTTTTGCACCACAGGATCTAGCACTAGCATTCTGCCAAATTTCACAATTCTAGGATGGCGGGAAGTGCTTCTTAATTTTGATGATCATCAACTAAGTGAGTGAGTGAGTGAGTGAGTGAGTGACTGAGTCAGTTACGGTTTTTGCGATTTTTGAAGTCCTGTATTTTGAGAACCACTAATGCTATAGAGATGAAATTTGGTGAGGTGGACCTTTTTAATGAGCATGGTAAATGTTTCGAGTTTGAAGTTTTTGGTTAATTGGTTCCGAAGTTAGAGGGGGGTCGAAAACAGCCTGAGTTTGTTCCTGTAAAAAGGGTAAGTGCCTTTACTAGAGAACTTGGCTGGGGCACTACCGTGCCCTTTGATAATTTATCTTTTCTAATCTATATAAAAATGAAGATTCCGACTGACAGATTATCAAAGCCCAGCCTAAACCCTTTGCTCTTACTTACTTACTTAGATGGCGCTACAGTCAGGGGTGGACCTGGGCCTCAACCAACACGCCTCTCCAGTTAGCACGATCTTTGGCTAACCGCCTCCAGTTGCGCACTCCAAGTTGGTTGAGGTCCCCTTCCACTTCTGCGCGCCACCTAAGGCGAGGTCTTCCTCTACTGCGTTGTCCCTCCGGGTTGGAATCGAAGACTTTTCGGGCCGGAGCGTTGGTGTCCATTCGCTCTACATGTCCTAGCCATCTTAGTCGACTGATACGTACTTTTCTGACCAGGTCGATGTCGCTGTACAGCTCGTAGAGTTCGCTGTTAAATCTCCTCCTCCAAAGCCCGTCAACGCAAACGGGACCGAAAATCACTCGAAGAATTTTGCGTTCGAAGCGACCAAGGAGATCTTCATCCGCCTTTGATAACGTCCATGATTCTGCGCCATAAAGCAGGACTGGGATGATGAGGGTCTTATATAGAGTCTCCTTGGTGTTTCTCGATAAGGCCTTACTAATCAATTGCCTTCTTAGGCCAAAGTAACAGCGGTTGGCAAGTATAATTCTTCGCTTGATTTCTGATGTGATGTCATTTTCAGAGTTAATAGCGGAGCCGAGGTAGACAAAGTCCCGAACTACCTCAAAGTTATAGCTGTCTATCGTGACGTTCTGTCCGATTCGTCGATGTTGTGTGTCCCTTCTTGTTGACAGCATATATTTTGTTTTGCACTCATTCACCACTAAACCCATTTTTGCCGCTTCTGTGCTAATACCTGCAAACGCACCAGTGACAGCTCGCTGTGTTCTGCCAATGATGTCGATGTCATCAGCGTATGCAAGTAGTTGCACAGACTTTTGGAAAATTGTGCCCCTGGTGTTTGCTTGCGAGTTTTCCATAATTTTCTCAAGAATGATCTTGAAAAAGTCACATGACAGTGCATCACCTTGTCTAAATCCTTTTTTGACATCAAAGGTCTCGGCGAGATTGTTTCCGACTTTTACGGAGCAGCGAGCGTTCTCCATCGTCATTCTGCACAATCTGACAAGTTCGGCAGGGATGCCAAAACTAGACATGGCTCTGTATAGCTCGTCTCTATAAATGCTGTCATATGCGGCTTTAAAATCGATAAATAGATGGTGAGTATCGATTTGGACTTCTTGGGTTTTCTCCAGGATCTTCCGTAGTGTGAATATTTGGTCGGTTGTGACTTACCGGGCCTAAAACCGCACTGATAGGTGAGACTGATGCCTCTATAGTTAGCGCCGTTTAGAGGGTCTCCTTTCTTATGGATCGGGCAGACAATGCTGAGGCTCCATTCATCAGGCATACTTTCCTCTGACTAAATTTTAGAAACGAGTTGGTGTATGCTCTCTACCAAGTCATCTCCCGCTGCCTTAAAAAGCTCGGCCGATAAACCGTCCGGTCCTGCAACTTTGTTGGACTTCAGCTTGGATATTGCTATCCGTACCTCATTTTGGTCAGGTGGACGGAAGTCTTGGCTTTCATCGCCTAGGTTGAATGGTTCATTCTGCCTGACAGCTGAATTTGTGTCGTCTTCGCCGTTTAACAGTCTGCAGAAATGGTTTTTCCATGT